>NJRP01000267.1:245770-258868 GCA_003063835.1 Aphaenogaster floridana
GAACTGATTTGCATATGATTCGATCCCGAAATCGAGGGCCGCAAAAGAGGCGATTTTTACAGTCACTCTTTACTTCGTTCCGCGGATAGAAGAAAAACTGTAAAATAAAACTTTCTAAAATATTCAATAGTGTTTAGGATAAAATTTATAGCTCACTATTTCTATCGATTGCTCATACTATAATTACGCGGCGGGATTATGCGTTTACGCGATGATTAATATACGATAATTTTCTACCTTTTACGCGTACGTAGTATTCTGCGATTCCTCCGTTTAGAGTCGTTTGCGTCCGTATATCGCAGGTTTGTTTGCGCTGCACCCTTGTGCATCGAGTGCCAAATTCGCCGTTTACGCGAGGTATTAGTACGGGAAGTATTGGTTAATTTGAGTAACTTGCTTCAATTATCTACTCGCAAGTCACAGCTAGAGACCCCCGTTTACGCAGAGTGAATTATCGTAAGTTACGATAATTTGAGTAAGTTACTACAGAAGTAACGCCTCGCGTAAACGTAGTATCATTTAATGAATAAGAACAATTTCCCCCGTATTTTGAACGTAAGCTTGCTTTTACTTTCGGTATTTTTGCCACCATTTCTGAGTAGCCAGTTACTCAACTTTGTTGCGCATAGAGAAAACCGTGAAAATTTGCATTAATCGGCAAATCGCCGAGTTTCCTTAAAAAATTTCACGGATTTAACGTTAATTTCCATTGCAAACTCAAGACTGAAACTTAGAAATTGTTCTAAGTTTAGAATAACCATCTAAATATCAAGCATCTTTGCTATCTCTCATAAATTGAATTTAAAGATATTACAATAAAGTTTTGCATAAAAAATTGCGGAAATGATATAACTCTAGTTTTCTTATTATATTTTTATTATATTGTGTTCATTTTGCTACAATTTATTTACTCGTCTTTTTCGAGCTTGAACTTTTCACAGTTTTCTTTACATATTTGAATTAGTAAATTTTTACTAAAATGCACAAAAACAAATCGTCGAAAGTTGACAGACTTCGTAGATATATAACGATAATAACAATAATTTTTATTGTAATGTACAAAATAAGTCTCGTAGGTACAAGATGTGAAGAAATGAAAGAATTGTACACGCAAATGGTGAGGCGCCAGCAAGGCTGCTGTTACAATGCCTACCAGTAAAAAAAAACAATAGTTAAACACACGCGCGTGCTAACAATTTCGAAGTCTAACGAAGTCTAACGACTTTCATTCTCTGTGTTTGGAAACAGTGATCTTTAATGCATAAATGCCTCCAAAATTTGATACTAAAATTGTACAAAATCTTAATGTGGATTCCCTGATGGAAATATTTTGCTGAAAGTACTGTGAAATCGATAAAAAGTGAAATGAAAGTTATGGAAAAATTACTGAATATATTTCAAAATAAATCATAATTTTCCTTATGAAATGTAATGTAACACTGTGAAATATAAGGAAAGTTAAATTATACTGTTGAAAAGTAATAACAAATTTTTTGAAATATTAGATATCATGAAATTTACTGAATTTAAGTGAAAAATAAATTTTTATTAAAATATTGATGGAACAATAATGAAATGGGGTCAATTGAGAGAGAATTGCAAATACATTTCAGTAAAATTTCATTATATTTTCAGTAGAATATTTCCATCAGGGTTGTGAGCCTGTGATATCTGTAAAATACTTAAAACACTTTGAACAGATGTTACACGGAGAAACTTTTATATTAAAAATTACTACTTATGTATGGCAGTAGCCATGGACCATTGCTGGAATTATAAAATTTTTACTATGATATATTAATAATTATTAAACTCATTAGTGAAAAACATAGTAAAAATTTTTATAATTCCAGCAATGGTCCACGGCTACTGCCATACATAGTAATTTTTAATATAAAATTTTCTCCGTATATGCATATTTTCGCGAATATAAAAAAATATCTGCATAATAAACCTATATAAATATCTAGTTTCGAGACATAATTACAACATCCTAAAATCTCTTCTTCACGTCCACGAGAATGTGTGAATGATACGATAACGGTTTCAGTAAACTGAACACATCGGCAGAATTGTGAATGCAAATGATTCAAGATTTACGATGTGAGAGAAACTAATGCATTCGCGAATCTAGTTGGCATGGTAATGCAACGCAATTCTGTCAATCGACTGTGAATTTTTCCGCTTCTCTGAACGTTCCTAAATGCGGGCGTTACGCGAAAACGTACTCTCAATTCGCACTCCGCCGATTTTCTGGAAACTTTTACGTAAGTACGGATTATACGACGGAAGTAATCACGGCGAAACGTTAAGAGAGGTATAGCTCTATTGTTATTAACTAAAGCAGGTTATTCTCTTTTTTATTCTTTTTTCAAGATAACATTCTAGAAAAACTCTAATCTGAAACATGTTAAATAGAGCACCACAATACATTAAGCAAAAATAAGAAATGTTTTTTTTTATATTTACCTATAAACGTAAATTTTTTAGCATCCTAGTTCAGAAATCATATTTTTTTTATATCCTGCGAAGCCAGAATAATATTAATAATTAGAAACATAAGTATATCTTTTCATTTTTTTCGTATATTTTGTTATCTACCAATTTCTATCTTTCACTTTAAAGTTGATAGTCTTCTTAGAAAAGACTAAATGTTAGCAGAAGCTTCAGCTTTAAATATTTTAATTATCCTTACGCAAATTAAAATTCTTGAAATAAATCCTCAAGATTCATTTAACCCTTTGCGGCACGGTGGCATTGTACAATGCCACCTTTTATATTCGCTTTTTTACCTTTTTTACATACTTTCTAATGTATTATGACAATTGTAAATAAATTTTTCGAATACATACAGAAAAATGTATGTTTCAAAGGGTTAAGCAATTAGATAAAAATTTTATTTATTCGCAAAGAATAATTAATCGCCAGTAATTCAAAATCAATATTAATATTTAATAATACATTAAAATACTCACGTTTTCGACATTTTTATTGTTCAAAATCGATGCCGAATCATCTAAAAAAATCCATAATTAAGGACATCAAATTATTATATTCTCTATAAAATATTTCAATCGTATCCGATCGCAGGTCGATTCCAATCAAAGAATCTTTGCCAAACAGGAACCGAAAATTCTTTTCCTTCGTAGGATGGGTCCCAATACGTATCTGGATCTGTGTGATGATGTTCACCGCTTGCTGGACCAGCTACGCGTGCCGTCTGCAAATGCCAATCCTGATAGTGCCGATGATCGAGGAGCCGCTGGTCAACTACACGGACGGCGGTATATGCGTGTTCGATGAGTCCCGACGACGACGCGACGTTATCATCAATCCGCTCGATCCTGTCAGCTACCTGGACCAATACGTACTGGATCTCGTTCAGGAAGAACGGGATAGGAAATTGCTGCAACGTCGCCATGCGCAGCCGGTCATGACAAGGCCGCCAGACGCACCCTTCGAATTTTTTAGCGGCCTACCATTCAACTGGACCCCAGTAATACGGGGTCAACTGCTGGCCAGCTACAGCTACGGCGTGGTGCCCGGCAACTTCATCGGTGGTTGGTTGTCGCTGAGATACGGACCGCGCCGCGCGATTCTCTGGACATCCATCGTGGCTGCGTTGACTTCGCTGATCAGCCCGTTCCTAGCACAATGCAATTGGGGCGTGCTATTATTCTCCAGGGTCGTCGTCGGCGTCACTGGTGGTGCCACCTTCCCCTCGTGCCACACCATGGTAGCAAGGTGGGCCCCACCGCATGAACGAGCACGTTTCATCTGGTCTTTGCTGGGTGGCACGTTTGGCACGATATTGACCTACCCGATGATAGCCAGTATCGCGGAGAATATAAATTGGGAATCCGGCTGGTACATACCGTCCCTGCTGATGCTAGTGTGGATCTGTGTGTGGGCGCTGGTCGCCTATGACTCGCCAGGGGAACATCCAGGCATCTCTGCCGAAGAGAGGGACTACATTTTAACGTGAGTCACGAGATCGACTGATTCTTCTTTTGCAACCAAATTGGTTTAACGATTAACGCAATCCTTATAGCGCGCAAGCGGGAATAGTGCGCCCCGAGAAACCACGGTGGAAGCAGACCCCGATAGGGCAGATATTAACATCGGTGCCGTTTATCTGTCTGATCATATGCCACTTCGGGAATCTCTTCTTATTGTTCTTCTACCAAAACTCTCTCATGCTGTATCTGACCAAGGCGCTGGGATTCGAATTGACGAAGGGCGGTGCCGCGGCCGGCGCGCCGTGGTTCGCCAGGATGCTGTTCGGATTCTTCTTCAGCTGGGCGGGTGATACTATCAAGAGAAGACAGATTATTAGCATCACTCTTTTGCGCAAACTCGCTACTATATTCTGTAAGTATATCGTGTGAAACAGCGCAAACTGCCATAAAAGCTGAACTCTATTTTATTCGAACGCGAAGGACACACGAGTCCTTCTAATTGTGCAATCAATATTCGTACACAGTTGGAAAATTCCGTGTTAAATTTAATATATTTCACGTGTCCCAAATGGACCACCCAAATTTTTGTGTTAATTTAATACAAGATGAATATGTTAGAAAGTAACATAAATGTTATGTAAAAATTAACAAAAAATGTAACACTTTGACACAATTTGGAAACAAATTGTAGAAGCATATTTCTTCAGTAAAATTAACATTTATAATATGTTAAATTAACACCTATATTTTATTCATTTATCTTAGAATTTATGTTTTAAAAGTACATTATTTTTATAAAATAAAAGAAAGAAGAACTCTCTGTTTAAAACCAATAAATATATATATATATATATATATATATATATATATATATATATATAAAATAAAAAGGAGCTAATGAGAGTCAGTGCAGATCTAGGAGCACAAAGTATTATGTAATTTACATTTACAAATTACATGAATAAATATGATTTCACAAATTAAAAAATGAAAAAAGATATAATTGTATAAGATAAATATAAAAGCAATCGCAGTCAAAAGATAAAACGTTTTATCTTTTGACTGCGATTGCTTCTATATTTATTTTACTTTGTGACGAATTATCAACGTTTTAACACCACGATGTACACATTTGGAATTTTGTTCTCTCTTTCTCCGTTCCACATGACCGGTCTTTTCAATATCATTCAACCTACCAACCGTTTGTAACCGATGTCTCTCGAGAAGATTACGCTCTAGGTGTAACGGAGAACAGGGTAATGAAGTAAGGATTTTTGCGCTGAAGATGGCTCAAATAGGAGCCGAAACGTTCGAACAATTATATTTTTTTTCATTTTTTAATTTGTGAAATCATATTTATTCATGTAATTTGTAAATGTAAATTACATAATACTTTGTGCTCCTAGATCTGCACTGACTCTCATTAGCCCCTTTTTATTTTATTTCATTATTTTTATGTTATTTGTTCATTTATTCATAAATTGCGTTATTTAAGCACTAAGAAATGTTGAATATCAATTTAACTAAATATTCAAATAACATAATCACATTATTAACACTCGGGTATGTTAAAAATTCAACACAAAAATTTTAACAAGGACCAGTTTTAACACAAGTACAAAATTAATGTTTTTTACTGTGTACTAATTATATCCGAATTATAACATTCGTATCCTCCGAAATTCTCGGGCATACAAATCGAGTATATTGGAAACTCGAATTAACGTTTCGGTAATCAAAATTTTGTTCTTCCAGCGCATTTTATACCGGGCGTCTTCCTGATATTGGTCGGCTACGTCGGATGCAACTTCATACTCGCGAACGTCTTTCTGTTCCTGGCACTGGGTTTCAACGGCGCTGCCCTTATCTCCAATTTATCGAACAATCAGGATCTCGCGCCGAACTTCGCTGGTTTCCTTTACGGTATCATGAATACAATCGGTAGCACTTCCGGCATGATTATCCCGCCGATAGTCGAAGAGATAGCTGGCAAATACGGGGTAAGTCTGCTTCGAAACTAATTACTTTAATGAAAAAATATACTAACTTCTCTCTAGCCCCAGTTAGCAAAGTCTGTCGAGAACAGATTTTACAAAGTGCCTGCTATAAATTTTGTCGACAGAAAGACTACAAATTTGATACAGGACCTAATATATACAATGCTGCTAGTAGAATGCAAAAATGTAACAAAGTTTATCCAACAAAATATGATAGCAAATTGATGGCAGAAATCAAACAGACCTTGACGTATCTATTATACAATTTGACTCAGATTGGCGGCAAAAATACAGCAGAATCTACGTTCGACAGATTCTGTTCGGTTTCTGCTGCAAATCTGTTGTTAGATCTTGTCAGCAAGCCTTGCCGGTAAAACACGAGTTTAATGCAGATACAGATGTTACCAGATCTGTTGAATTTTTCGGATCTGTTGCCAATCTACTGCCAGTACTATAAACAGTTTGCTTTGTTTAATCTATAGATTAAATGATAGTCATTGTTTATACTCATTGATTCGATTCGACTATCTTTCAAATTATCACTTGTCAAATACTCTCCTCCGTGGCTGTCTTCAATCATTTGCGGTATAATATAATATTATTATCTGTTGTATTCATTATGTAAACTGCTCACCTGCAATTTAACTGTGCAACTCGTGTAATCGCGCGATTAATTGTGATTGTCAAGATCCTCAACATTCCCGAGTCGTCATTCCTTGTTTGTGCGACATTGCATAACGACAACATGACAATACATGGCACGAACGACTCTCTTATCTACACCTGAAATGTCCGTTAACATCTCTTTAACAACGGTAATTTTGATCGTGCGGCTCGATCGCGATCCTCGTTCTCCGAATTGAAGAGGAAGAGGGACAGTGGACGCGCGCGACGTTATGCAACCGGAAACCACGCTTACGCGAGGAGCGGGGAGTCCCCAATTGTCGCGACAAGAGAATTCCCTCCCTCCAAGGGCGTCCGCAGGATTTTTTCCATTGGGAGGGGGCATGATTCGAAATCTAACTTCCAGAATGAGGGCCGTATTCATAGTCGAATCAGTTCTTATATTTAAGACCGTTTTAAGTACAGATTTAAGATGTCATAAATCAATCACAGTGCCGCATTAGTATCTTAAGACATTACTTAAGACGGTCTTGAAACAAGAACGGATTATGAATACCGCGTCCTTAGAATACTTATAATTTAAAATGTATACGCCCCTAATCCTATAGATTAGGGCAGAGATATCGGCAAGATTAGCACAACTTGCCCTTCCTTTATTCAAAGGGAGAGCAAATACTTAATTTTTTGCTAATTCCAGGAAGGGGCAAATGCTCCTCTTGCCCCCCTCTCCCCCGTGGATGCCCTTGCTTTTCTCTTTGATTTTTCGTGCGCAAATTGTACCTCGGCCCGCTCGCCTTCCTTCAATATTTAAGTCCTTGTTTCTTGCACAATCCTTTTTTTTATATAAACATTTTAACATAAATCCACTTTTTCCTTTGTATTAGAATCCGATCGACAGGTGGCAGATACTCTTCTGGATCGGCGCCGCAGTGTGCATCGGGAGTATGATTGTCTTCCTGTTCGGAGGTAGCGGTAATATACAGAAATGGAATGAACTTCGACCGCTTGAGAGTCCAAAGGAAGCTGCGGAAGCTGGACAAACCAGTTTAGAGCCTATAGGCAATACTGCGCAAGCTTAACAGATGATTATAAGGGATTCCAAATCTTCATCTAACAATGACATATCGTGAACGTCGCGATAAAAAGATTTTATTATTTGATAAGAATGTTTCTAAATACAAGAGTACAGGAAATATTCGAAAGACTGAAAAATTAGGATGTTCTTAAAGAAGATATAGAAAAATTGAACTAATGATAGTTTGAAAAATCTAACTTTTAAAAAATGTTTAATTGTGAGACGCTAGGCTATTTAAAGGATGCCTGAAAGAAAATATCCAAGAATGAAGAAATTTTTAGGTGTCAGGACACTTAAAGAATGTATAATATAATTATAGTGTATGTTGTATCCTTTGCATAGCTTCGTGTTCGTTATTTATCTACCTTCGCATTTGACAGTATCATTTCATTAAACTTCTTTACATATTTATACCATAATCACTATAGTTGAATAAATAATTATCATTTCTTTTACTTCGTTTCATTTTCGCTGATGCATATATCGGATGTTTTGGAACCATCGAATCGAAACATCTCGTGTATATATATGCAAAAATGGTAATATTAAAATAGAAAGTAAAGAGCGTAATATAATAAATTTTTACCTGAACTTTTTTATATCTTTATACAATTCTCAATGACCTAGTTTACACCATGCGTTTAGGCCGCGGCCTATACCCCAAATTCGACCTAAACGATCGCTGTAAACACTTGATAGGTGACCTCAGGTCACCTTTTAGGTTGAATTTGGGGTATAGGCCGCGGCCTAAACGCACGGTGTATTCGTAGCCAATAATCCGTTATAGAGAGAACGCCATATCAAGGAAAAAAGGAAAGCAATAAGGATCTGTGAAAAGAAAGTTAGATTAATTAAGCTTCAAAATAATGATTATTACGATACTAAATTGATTTTTTCAAACGTCTCAACAAAGTCGTTCGTGGACGGTGAAGAATAACTCTGCACATAATTTATTGCGTGCATCTTACATTATCTGATTATAGTATTCAATCGTTTGCATCACAGATTGTTATAATATACAATTAATAATCTTCTAAGAATAACGAATTTTTTTGTACACGAATATCAGCCAGCAATTAATTTATAAAGTAGCCACCAAAGTGTTCTTTCACGATGGTCCTCGAGATATGATACCGTTCGTCGGTTTTACATATTAAATAATCACTCTCTAGAATCGCGAAAAAGCAGCATTCTTCGCGCGCATGGCATTCCAACGAGCCTGGCGTATTCCTCCACCTCACGTTTCTCCTCACGTGTTATCTGGCACGTTTTTTGCTTCGTTTTGTATTTCTTATACGGCATCGCAATATTCTTATATAATATTAATACCTAAAGAAAAATATTTCAATAGAAAATTTTAATACTGTAATGAAACTTAATAAATTTTACAGTTTAAATTTTGTTAGAATATATCAAATGTCGAAAATTACAAGTATGTAATTTAAAATTACGAGTATGCACTTTTGCAATAAAGGCGTAACAATTGCTTGTAAAAGAAGATATACCTCTCTAATGTCGGCTACACCATCCTCGTCAATGGCGTCGATTTCATCATTCAGACGACTGTATTTTTCGTTGTTCAGTTTAGTTAGGGAGGATTCGATGTTGCACCACACATATGTCTCCGGGCATAGAAGCTTCGATGGCCGCATTCTGGCCTTATATCGCATCTTCGGACATGTATGAATGTAAAAACCCATGTAATAGTATTTCAGATCGTTCGCGACTTTGTGGAGTTGTCTCGTTAGGTAAACCTCTCGAAGAGAACTAGAAGTAACATGTTTATTCAGAATTATAGTTAATCCATGAATTTAATCGGACCTGTGTCACAAAGATTTTAAATGTCTGTTAAAAAATTTGGAACTTTGAGAACTACAAACCTAAAAGTACCGAGAGAAAGTTGACTATACGCCGGATCGTAAAAAAAGTACACGCTCGAGATGCACGACGGCAGAATGTCTATCACTCCGACCGCTATCAATTCGTTATCCAACCAATATTGCTCATGAAAAGAGCCGTATCCTTGAGGTGGTCCACTATCGGGTGTCCATTGCTTTAAAATATTGCGTTACTTTGAGTTCTATTTCGCTTTATCTTTATAACAACCATTATAGACTAGCGGTTAAAGTCCTAAATGACCCAGTTTAGTGTCTGCGTTTTCGTAAAGCACAAGATAATATTTGTGTAACAGTGTTATGCATAAACGAGTATTTCTGTTCAGTCTAATGCATGAGAAGAAAGATTCTCAAAGTTATTTTCAGTATCATTCGTAAAGACGAAGAGATTAGATACAAAGTGTACCTGCAAGGGACTCCTTATAAGGAAGTTGAAGAATGACTTTTGATCGCACTGCTCAGGTGTATCGCCGTGAATCGCCATTTGGTACTTTTTATAAAGACTCGCACTCGTATCGAGAGTGCTCAGAAACTCTTCCGACATCACTCTCACCAATTTCATCTAACAAATTTAGAAATACAAAATTTGTAATGTCTAGTCAATAGATACGGTAACATCTGATATGGAAATTACTGTTGTCGTCATCGAGTGATGATAATAATGTAATCATGAGTTCCCTGTTTGATTAAGAGGCGAGGTCCACTTTGCTCCAATCATAACATAGCTGTCTTCATCTGGCCATTGCGAGATCGCCAGCATGAATTCCCATCAACATACCGCGACATGATATGATTTCGATTAGAATTAATCAAATCCGATAAGAGTAAAAAATAAAAAAAAATTGAAAGCACACATAACCATTATAGATTTCTACACAACTTATCGCATAACAGGTGGCTTGTCTATAGATTTAAATTTAAATCTAGAAATTACCTGCAGAGGCGACTTCACAAGAAATCTCATATACTGTTGCTCTGTAAGCTTCTCAGGTGGTACTCCGTGTATCGTATTCTGATATTTTTTATAAAGCTTGTAAGACTTTTTTGAGGTCTTTAAGTATTCAGAGCTCATCGGCGCAGTGCGAACCAGTCTCAACTTACAAAAATAAATAACTTAACACACATCTCTATCCAGACAAAGAAACAAATAACTACCACAATAAAGTACACGTGAACTCATTGCGATTAGTTTATAATTAGATTGAAGATCAGAAAAGTAAGTGATGGAAAATGATCCATTTCTTGGTATAATGTAGCTAAACATGTAAATACATTAAGCCTTCGATGTAGAGCCAGCATTATAACAGCACTATTTAGCAAATATATTTATTGCTATTATTGAGTTTTCAATTTGTTTTATTAGGTCTTTATATGACAAAAATTGGAGAAAAGAGGACCATACCGAGAATAACGCATATAATAAGCAAGAAAGAATGCTACTTTATAAGTAATAAGGATTAGGAAATGTCTGATAAAATAAGTAATAGTTTCAAAGTTTAATCGTCGATGTCGTATTACCTCCAATTTCTTCAATCCAGTGTATATCTCCTCAAATAATTCCTCCATAGTCTTAATACAATTCTGTTCTTTTCTTTCTTTCATTAAGCTCTCAATTTCGCTCTGCGATTTACCTTGAGCCAACAACTTATTTTTCTTACGTTCTATGCGTAAGATCTTCGCCTTTTTGCAAGGTACTGCATCGGCGATTTCGTTTCTAACGTGCAAAGTATTTTTGCTGTTGGAATTTGTTAGCTGCGCTTGACCGCTACTCGATACAGAAGTACTATTTTTCTGAGTTTCTGTTTTTACTGAATTGATAGACAATTTTCCACTGACTTCATCATCGACAGACGAAACATTAATCTGAGACTTATCTTTTTGTGCTTTCATCAGATGCTTAGGATAATTTAATGCTTCTTCGTTGCTTATGTCTATAAATATTATAAAGTTAGAGCTATCCGCAAGTATTATTATTACAAACAGATCTCTCAATATTCTAAAAATTTACCTATATTATCTTGTTGATCTTTGCTTGTATCTCCAGCATTGTCATTCGTCAATTCATTCCTCAGAAATTTGGTCATACGCTTTAGAATCTTTTTCTGAGACTTTGATATTCTAAAATCTAGCACTTCGCACCTAAAAATCATTATGTATATGTTGTTTAATGTTTCAATCTGTTTCATTCAAAGTTAGGCAAAATCGTCTCTCTCTCTCTCTCTCCCCCTCTCCCCCCCTCTCTCTCTCAAACTCAGAAATCAGGAATACTACTCACTTAATGGTATATTGGGGACAGCAAGTCTGGTCCATCGTGGGTTTATAACAGTAGCAGCCACTTCGCCTCCATCCTCTGTCTATCAAGCTTTGATAATCTTGCACTGTCAACGAGTGCGCCCACATACCTGTGCAACAAATGAATCGTCAAAGTCTTCAGTGAGACTCAAACTTATGCCAATGTTCCAGCTTGCTTTTTATAGACATTGTGGCTTGTTTTTCAGAGCAACGTAAAAACATTCAAGACTGTGAAGCAAAGTGCCTCGACGAGTAGCAAAGTGTTCTCACGCTAACCATGACTGAAGTTCGTGTTGGGGTTCTTGCAGTAGCCGCACCGGTAGCCTTCGTGCTCCGCGTAGTACTCCACGATGCTGTATGACTGCCTGCCGGTCATCTTAACGATTTTCCTATCGTCGCACGGATTCCGTTACAAGACTGCTGGATGAACGTTGTCAGAGGCCTCGTTTGCGCTGTTTGCGTCTGAAGTCAGGCACTTCCGGATCGAACGGCGTCGTTACTCGTGCATCGCGACTGTCGGTTAAGATTCGAAACTTATTCCTATTCATCAATTTAATAATGTCGTAAGGTATAACTCGGCATTTACCTTACAAACTCGAGCTTTCATCGCTCGCACCTCGTTGGACTGTCAAACGTACACACACACACACACACACACACAAATCTGTTGATGGCTCCCGGACACCGTATAGGCGCCGATACGGCCTTGCGTGTATATAGATGTCGGGCTCTGCGGCCCTTTATCTCTTGGTGGAATAGTCAAAAGTGTAGATAGGTTTCCTGTTGTGCGCCGGAGTCTTCTCCATAGATTGTCTAGTTCCAAAAGCGGGATCGCGCCGACAGCTGCAGGCAGCGGTCAGGCTCCTCGGCCCTTTGTCAATAGGCGCGTTCAGCAGACACAACTGTTGAGTTCGTCTTAACAACACTCTGCGTTGATTGGTTGGTTCTAAAAGTAAGAGCCAATCACGTTCGATTGCTACTGAGCAGCTCGGTCTGCTGAACGCGACCAATGTGAGCGATCGCTGCTCCGCCGCGGAAGCGGCAGGAGACCAGTGGTCGGAGCAATTGGCTCCGTCAGAAAGCCGCCATTACTGGCGGGAGATTTAAATGAGGGTATTGATTGATCTGAGAAAGGCGAGAAGCAGCCTACATAGCTTCTCTGATGGATTCCTGAGAAATGGGAAGATATTCGAGTGGTGATTCGGATTAATTTTTGTGATTGATTCCCTAAGGAGTTTGGATTTGCTTCGAGTTAA
>NJRP01000268.1:13369-28250 GCA_003063835.1 Aphaenogaster floridana
TTTCAGTTTAGTCATGGCTTTTTGACTTACAGGTTTTAATATTATAGTTTATAGGTTTTGGGTTTGGGGGATGTATGGGTTTGGGGTTTATGGGTTGAGGGTTCAAGGACTTGTGGTTTGGTTGGTTTACACTTTATGATTGTGATTATACGTAGATAGAAATTTATAATCTGCGTTATTTTAATTTGCGATGTGAATTATGTAATTTTGGACCTTCTTACTACGTGTAACTCATAAATGTGACGTGGTACGAATTTTTGGGAAACGGATTCTGTTTCGGCACGTTAAAATATATAGGAAACAGTTGGTCTTCCTTCCGGAACAAAATACTTTTTTTATTTTGTGGTCCTGTGTTATTTTGGGCGTCCTACATAATTAATTTTGATGATTTAACAAAATTATTTTCAGATCTGTATCTGGCCAAATTTTTAAATATTTCAGCAAAACCATTCTTTCTGTGTTGTAATACATTTGAAGGTATAAGAGTAAATAGAAAGTATAAAAACAATTGGTTTGATCGGTTGCGCAGTTCTCGAGAAGAGTAATTTTTAGCATGAAGCTATTACGGCTCGAAAACACAAATATGAGTCTAACGCAGTTCACAGCAAACGGGATCGATGGCTGCTATTACAAAGCACAGGTCACATGATATTGCAACGAAGAGGAATTTTTTCAATTTACAATTTTATAGTTAACACGTACTACGTTAACACGTAATTTGCATTCGCGAAAGTTGAATCTCCCTGTAGGTATGTTTGAAAGTGCCACAGGGGGATAACGCGGATGGATGCGGACGTCGACTTACAACCTACTATCCGGATTAACATATTATCTCTCGTCTCAAAGGGCTTTTCATGTCATTAGGTAAGGCGGATCTGCAATAACAATGATTGTTGTGCTTGAGGGGTTTGCCGCGGGCTACGCGCCTGTTTCTCCGCAATTTCGCCTTTGGAGCTGATGCATAATGTATAATTTAATTTAATGTAATACCGCAACGTAATGTCAGCAAACGCCGGGATATTACGTCGTAAGCAGAGCGTAGTTAATAGTGGCTAATTGATAGTGAAGCATCGCACATCTCATGCGATAACAAATTTATTATATTAAACAATTGAAAAATCTTGCGAATTCTATTAAACAATTGAAAAATCTTGCGAATTCTTATAGAAAGCGTAAGGATGTATATTTAATAATCTCATTGTAACAGCGAGAAAATTATGCAAAGGACAAATAAAATATCGATTGATTGGAAATTTTGAGTGCGTTGTGTTAATAAATAAGTATATATGTATCGAATGTACTTTTGTTGAAATGTTAACTCTCTTATCTGCTCGATTCTCAAAAATATTTTACGCGATATGTAAAAGTAGATATTTTTGTAATTAATTTTCTCTAAATACGAACAAGAAGCATATACTCATGATTAGAGAGGGAATAGCTTTTTCGTCTTGTACAGCTATGTTATTAAACTCATCTCACTGTCGCCTGACAACTTAGCTAGCCAATAACATGTAGATTAGAGCCGAGACACCGGAGCCTCGGCAGCATTATCATCTTTATCGCGCGAGACAAAGAACGAGGAATATCGGCTTCATTGTCGAATGTGCGAAAGCATCTTTTCGGTCACGCTCCGTTTCATCCCAAATTCGCGTGCCAAGAGTAGTTTACACGGCCGGATCCGTAGGCATAGTTTCACACTTTATCTGTCGAGGTATGCCTGAATGGCGTTTGGCAATCACGCGTGGGAGGCATTATTGTCACGATTATATCTAAATATGAGAGAAACTCTGATGTACCGTGTGCTTCGAATAACATTTTTTTCGCGAGCGGCGTTGTTGCGAGTTTGAAAAGTCGGGAAAAATGCGAGAGAGAAAGAGCAGTCAGAATGAGAGTGATTAGCGGCAGAATTTCGTATAACAATTAATTCATGAGAAAAACTTCGGTGTAACCGGTGTAATCGAGTCTAGGAGTTTCGCATGGTTCATGAAAATTTTTTTTTGTCCGTAGAGCCGCGCGTCCGAAAAGTTAGATAGAATTAACGCTATGATAATTGATAAAAGAATTTTGCATGATAATTTACATAGTTGCTATGTACCTCGTGTAGCTCATCAAATATTCTTTTTGTCGTCGCGATATATATCTATCAAATAAAGTTAAGATTCTATTGATATAAATCAAAAAGAAATACAATAAAATAAAATTTATAAGAGTCAACACTAGTTTTACATGTGCAACAAGATAATTTAAACAGTTTACGTTTAAATAAAGAATCGTATACATTTCGACTCATACATCGAGTCCTCAGTACAAAGAAAATTAAAACTGGATATATGAAGAGATTTGGAATTATATCGAAGAGATTTGGAATTATCGATTAATTTGGTCAGTCAACATCAGACTTGCAAACATCTTATGAATCGATAATGTGAGTGGTTTTTTCCAGTCAAGTCAAAGTCCTTATAATATATTAAAGAAATAGTCCAATATATATAAAATGAAAATCAAACTAAACTACACTGAAAAAAAAATGCTGTTGCTTCAACTAAACGTCTACGTCACGGGCTGCCACAAACATAAATAGTTCATTCAATTGTATTATGATTGGACCAAATATCTAGATTATTCTTTTAATAATGTAAATATTTGGTCCAATCATAATACAATTGAATGAACTATTTATGTTTGTGGCAGCCCGTGACATAGACGTTTAATTGAAGCAACAGCATTTTTTTCAGTGTATACATATATATATTCGTCAGTTTATCTTATTAGCGGTGAAATCTCGCGCGACGATTAAACTTAATAATTAATTGTATAAGTATGTAAGTTTATCTCGTGCCACTTCTCCGTGGCATTATGAATAGATTATGCATAAATCACACAAAAGCCGCGAGAAATTCAAGTAAATAAATTGCATCACTCTTGAATACTTGATATACTCTAGGAGAAGCTCTATTCTCTTTTCGAAGAATAGGCAAATATGCGAAACTACGTAGAAAGCGTAAAGAAAGTTGCTGCATATCGATGTTACCATCTAGAGACGGAAAAGATGTTAGTCTAGACATCTCGTTGGGTCAAGTGTTTCTGGGGTTCACCGAGATACACACACGTTCCATGGCATTTTACTAATTACGGGGAATCAAAAGCAGCTGGGGAGGTGCCGATGGCACCAGCTATAAATTCATTCCGTAAACGTCTTACGCTAAGCTTGTCCTCGATACTAGTCCTATTACGAAGATACGCTCGAGGTTCTGAACCGAGACGTGAAACAGCGAAATATTAAACGCTGCGCAGTGACGTCCGCGCTAGATTCTTATTAGAAAGTATTTTGGAATCTATAAATACGTTAAGGATATAAGTTTTAAATGTAATCTATGAAATGAAAGTTGAAAATAATTTTTTCCAAATTTATTAGAAATATGAGAAACATTAGAAATAACTTACATAACTAACATGCGACATGGCTTAGTTATTTTTTATTATATTTGAGACAGGATACATGTCAGTTATTGTTAATCAATAAATCAATTATTGTTGTTACCTATATTTTTCTACGCTAAGTAATCATGATATACATCTCGAGACGATGCAATCTTTCGAAAAATATCTTTAAAAATGCCTTTAATGAACATGTTGAGATATTTTATAACGTCTAGTATAAAGAAAGTGAAACATTCGAAGGATTACGCGACAGTGCAACGCATAATCTCGGGATGGGTTGCGTCGGAAGTTGATCAGATTCGCGCGGTGGACATCGCGTTAATGAAATCGTCTAAATAACGGCTGCACATAACGCATCTCTCGGTGTATAAAGTGTGATCCCCGGGATCTTTACTGTTATGCAAATCGGGAACGACGCGAACGGCGGGCCAGCCGACCGAGGTGATTCACGAAAGCGTTACGCGACGCCGGGCCCGGTAACCCCCTAATTTTAATTAAGATCGCTATCAATTCCGCCCATTCTCAGCGCGGCTGGTGGCTCCTTGTTTCCCCGCTCGTTTCACTAACCCACTTTGGCAGTTTCTTTGTTACGGATTGCGTGTATTTCCCGGCAAGGACATCGAGGTATATTACCCGTGATGTAAAAGCTTCTTTATTTTCAAACTTGGCACCGCTATTGTTTTTGACGAAATGCTTTTGCAGCGGTATATTCGGGAATAGAACAACTCATTAGTAAGCAGAAGCAGTAAATTTCATATCATATATTTTATCTTGATTGCGCTAAAGTGGGCCGCGACAGCTTAATAGACATCTCGCTTAATAGTTTAAAATATAGATATTCCAAGCTTTCTTTTTTACTTTTTCTCAAATTATATTTGCTTTATTTCCCTGATATGTAATTTTATCGTGTAGTCTTATCTAACTCGCTATTTCTTACTGTGTGTGTGTGTGTGTGTGTGTGTGTGTGTGTGTGTGTGTGTGCGTGTGTGTGTGTGTGTGTGTGTGTGTGTGTGTGTGTGTGTGTGGTCATATGGCAATTTGCTTGTACAAAATTTATGACCGCCACTATAGATACAAATGTAGGCATTCCAAAGCGTGTCTGGCTCATGAGAAAGGGTACCTACCGTCTAGGTACTTTATCATGTAAATGTATATATAATGTGTAATACGATTGAGATATTTCTTTTCCGTTGTGCAGTTATTCGCCACTCACTTTCTCGATATTGGTACCTCACGGCCGAGAACGGCGACGTTTTTCGATTAGACGAAAGGATCCCTGTCCCGAATCGATTGAGATTGTGTCCTTTTCATTCTGTTGCCGGATTCCGACGCGCAATCCGGTTCCCCGTCGCATCCCAAACAAATATCAGGAGCGACCAATATTGATTCTGTCGTTCCTGCTTTTCTGCTTTCGGCGTTCCTTCCTCGTCACACATTTCCAGCAACAATGGCTCTGTTCCGAGAGAGAATTTATGTCCGCGTAATAAAATGCTTTAAAGTCTTAATCTACGTCCGCGTGTACGTGCGGTTTCATTTGCTAGGGGTACCTATTCTTGAAGATTTGTATAGCTCTTTAAACTCTACATTTATTGTCTCCGGACTAGAAAAGTGTAAGGTTATAGAGCTATTACTTGATTGAAACGTGTGCTTACGACTTTTAAATTTCACGGAGGAGAATAAGAAAGTATTCTTCTCCTTTAAAGATTCCGAAGAGATTTTTAATTGGACAAATATTTCCATAAAAATCCGAGTTGAACTTTCATTAGAACACTGAAAATATATTGTACCTTTTTCTTTACTTATTTAATAATTCATTCCAGATGATCGTAACATACATACATACGAAGGCGAAATTTTCGTAGTAACATTTACTTGAAGCACGCAAAATTTCGCGATATTATCCGTGTGGAGGGAGAAGTCATTTTGTCGCGCGGAATTATGCGAAATAAAACATTTTGTCGTATAAGAGATGACGAATCTGCTGATGCTGCGAATATATCCGACCGCGCTGCGCGGCGATGCAATGGAGGCTCAATTTCAATTTTCCGCCTTTCGGACACAGACTGCAGCAGGTTGCAGCTTGCAGCATCGCGCGACTGCAATCGGCACTCGTGCCGATATGCGGCGGTACGTACCGAGACAATATTCCGTGAGGTGGTCCTTCCCTAATGGCTAATAAACCAGTCCTCGATAAATTCTCTCTCTCTCTCTCTCTCTCTCTTGTTCTCTCTTCCTGTTCTCCTATTCTAATATCCACCCCTTCGTTCGCCCTATCTTGCGTCCGCGCGGACACTCGTCTCTAGTGGATATTCGGATCGGGATGGGCTAGCAGCCAATATCGAAGCGTCCTCCTGATAGTCGTAACCGTCGTCGTTCAGTTTCCGCACGCTGTCTCTTGTATTCGCTTTCGTTATCATTTTACAGACATGGCGCGGCTTCCGCAATGAGACGAGCGCTGCTTCAACACGGTGCCCAATATTGTAAAGGTTTATAAAATTTAATAAAATTTTAAACGAGAAGACTTTCAAATAAAGTTTGAAGTCGAATGACCTTCCCCATTAAACGTGGATGTTAACACATTGTTGACCGGCAATTTTTCTTAATACTAAAATTGTGATAAAAAGTGCAAACACGAGTTAACTCGTTACCGGTCAACAATGTTTGGGCTTGAAAACACGAGTTTACTCGTGACCGGTCAACAATGTGTAAATCTGTACAAGAAAGAATTATTTGGCGTTACAACAAAATGTGTAACTAACACTCTGTTATCGCGATGTTATCGTTCTATAATAGATAACAGATTTCAATCCCAGAATAGTAGTCTCTGATATTGCCAAGAAATTGATATATTTGCCTTAATATAATTATGTCAGCCGTAATATCGAATAATGCTGTATGATATCGAATAATACTGTATGATATCGAATAATGCATGTTGGCAGATCCAAAGACATGTTGGAGAACTGAGGAAATGTAGAGGACGTTGCTCTTTCGATGAAAATTTCATGGTTTTAATATATACGCGAGGGCAGATATTACGCAAGAATATTACGCAAGAACGTCAGTTGCTGATAACGAGTATCGAGATGACGGCGTGACAGTTCTCGAATACAAATTGACAATCAGACGAACATTGTACCGTACCAGCGCGACGTCCCGGCGAACCGACTTCAGAAGTTCCCTCGGCAGCTTCGTTCGCGCCGACATTCGTCTCCATTGAATATTCACCTCGCTGTCGGAAGCCAATATTGAACTTCCCGATAACTGCATTCCACATCATGTATCCGAGTTCCTTGACCGGTTAATTAATCAAAAATGATTGGAGCGTCATTTGAATTTTGTCGCGTTCTTGGCTCTCGAATTTGCCGGGAAATTGTGTGTCAGTCCGATTGAAAGTACAATTCCTCGAACGATCCATCAAGTCATCGACGTGCAAACATACCAATTAATGATTTAGAAAATTGATAAGAGAATTTGTTCACGATACGATAAGCGAGAAACTTTAAATACATACTAATGATTATAATTAAGTTTAATAATTAATTATTTATCCATGATGTGAACCACATTTATTAATGTGTAAAATGTTTTTCCGTAAGAAATAATTTAAAACAATTTTAGGGACGTTGGAATTATCTATAATCACGAAATGCTTACTATTTTCATTATGAAACATTTGCTATGACAATGAAATCCGGTCGATAGTAAATCTCACGGCATTACGGTACGATGCATTTTGCTTGCTTTCGCACGGAGAAACATTGTGGAAGTTTCAAAATCCCCGCTCTTGTTCCATTTGCAGGCACGTTAGCTATCGAAAGGCTGGTAAACCAGCTTATCTCCTACAGAGTATTCGCTGTGCACTTCCTATGTCCAGGTATCTGATTTTGCATCATCGTTCGATCCCGTTTTAGATACATCCCATGTTTTAAATGAGACTTGGTACTCCGTTGTTTCTAACTCGAATGAAATATATTTTCGTCGCATAAAATATTGAATAAGTGGCGAAGTTCCTAAGCTGGAAACAGTGGTCAAGCAGGAAACAGTTCTTTTTATAGATTTGTATCTGAATAATTTCTCTCTCGAATACTAAATTATACAGGAACCTGGTAACGTTCATTTTTGCACGACGAGAACACGTTCTGAAATATTTGTCATATAAATGTATATGTCCACGTTAATTTATTATTTAAACTAATAACTCTTATTGAACTAACAATTCCTATTTTTTACTGTAAGTAATTTCTCTCGAATACTAAATTATACAGAAAGATGCACTGAAAAAAAAAACACTAAATCCAAAAAAATAATTTATTTAAATTACTTGCAAAGAGATCAGTTATTTAAGTCAAGCAGCAAATATATTTCAATTGATAAAAATAACAATTATATATTTAACGTAACAAAATGTTTTTAGAAATAAAGTAGATATTTAATTAACTTAAATAACTGATATTTTTGCAAGTATTTAAATAAATTATTTTTTTGATTTAATGTTTTTTTTTCAGTGTGGTAACGTTTATTTTTGCACGGCGAGAACACGTTCTGGTAGAAAGATTTGTTATACAAATATATATGTCCACATTAATTAATTATTTAAATTAATAACTCTTATTAAACTAATAACTTCTATTTTCTACTGTGAGTAGTTTTTTCTTGAAACGAATATTAAATTATACAGAAATAATGTTTATTTTTGCACGGTGAGAACGCGCTCTGGTAGAGAGACTTGTTATACAAATGTCTACATTATTATTTAAATTATTATTTAAATTAATAATTTTCATTATTTAAATTAATAACTTCTATTAGACTAATAACTATATTAAATTAATAACTCCTATTTTTTAACATCTTCAGCTTGCTCGACTCGGATCATTTCTCAAAGCCGGCATTAAAGTGCGCGTAGCTGTGTGCTAGTTATATTAAATTGCGAAGTTTTCGTAGCACGGCATTAGAGTTTTCTACGAATCCGACTCGTCCTCGGACAATTGGCTGGCCTACTTCATTTTCCTACTGCAGCAGGGTACCGCCCGGGGAAATACCTTCGGTATTTCGGGATCGAAATCTCGTCGGCGTCGACGCGCACTTCCGTTGGCGGCAATTTCTCCGTCACATCCCTCTTCCTCCTCTCGCCCACTCTCTATTTTCCGTCGTTTTCTTCTTTTTCTATTCCGCTCTCCCGCTGGTTTATGCTTCTTGTTTGACTATGACGTACGCTCGGATTCGCGCTCCGGAATGGAATTGTTCCTGGTTTGAGAAATGTTTTTGATGGAGGGTACGGGTTCGCGCCGATGAAAGAAGTTACCAAATGTCGCATCGAATGGTGAGAACGCGTTCTTTCCACCTGTCACATGTCGCACAAAACGTACAGGCCATTACGTGGCCTTGGTATTAGATTCCGACACGCGAAATGACCTGTGAGGTTAGCAACCCATTTTCAGAATTTTGACATAACTAATGGAGTCCTGGCCCAATCCCCCCAAAGAGTTTTGAAGTTTTTAATAATAAAATACGATTTTGAAAGAGTTTTGGTGATTAAATATAAAAAAATGTGCAATATGTCAACTGTACGTTTTCTATATACGAAAGTTGATAATATAATTTTTTTTACTTTAATCAGAATCGATTTGATTATAATGTTTTTTTAATGAAATTCTCGAAATGTTATCTAGAAAATGTCAGATTCGTGAAAAAAATTTCATTTGATTAAAATCTAGGAAATTTCCACGCGAAAAAATCGCAATACCTTTTTTATTCGTTTTTATCGTTTTTAACTGTCAAAACTACTAAGATAAAAAATTGTTTTTTTTATATTTGTCATTTTTTTAAATTCCAGCAAAATTGTAACAAAAATGATTGTCTAAGATGTTATAACAGTAAAGTATGATTTGATTTTGAAAAAAAACGCAATTTAGAATGTTGATTATCTGGAAAAACATAGAAAACCTGGAGAATTTTCAGGGAATTTTTTTCTACCCTTGAAAATTAGAAATTATCATGGAATGTTATGAGCACTTAAGGAAGATTTTGGATTTTATTTTTAAATTTAGATTCTGTCTCTTTCTGAAATTGGTTAGCAATAAATTTGGCATACACATCCGCGTATATTCACGTACATTCTCGTGTGATTCGCGAGTTTTTACTTAAAAAATCAAGATAACAGTAAAAAACAATACAGAAAAGAGTTCACTGTTATTATAGTGAGCCTCCATATATTATTCTATAGATATAGTCTCGTGGAAGACTATAAGAGGAAGAAACATTAAAAAAAGCGCGTATAAAAAAATTAATTTATTTCAAAATTGCATTAAAAAATTCTCTAATTTTATCTGGAATTTTTAATAAAAATATCTAAAAATCCGGGAGTTTTCAGGGAATTGTTTTACGTGATTTGAGTAAACACCCTGCAATTATATACGTTGCATTATAGTAAATTGCATGTCGATGCACGAGAAGACCAATTTTAACGCGATAGAAATAATTGTAAGTGCAGCTTCCGTTTTGTAAGAGTTTCCTGTTTTATCGGGTCCTCCGTTAACATTCTTTCCTCGTAGACGATCGTTATAGAGCTTTGTCCGACAACTCTGTTTAGCGTCGATCTCCGGAGGCGATTTAACCCCGGAGTAACGGAGTAAACTCCGCCGTTCTCTCCTGCCTTGTCGGGTTTTCCCCGAAAGTTACCGCGGCGGAACTCAGGGACGGGAGATCCTTAACGATTTCACCGGATCCGAAGACGGCGCGGTGGCGGCGGCGGCGGCGAATTTAATGCGGGGATCTTTCGTCGGTGACGGTATCTACGTGCCGCATCGTAAAACCAAAGGGAAGCCGCGTTTTTGCGTGTCGTTTTGCAACGACTCGTTTGCATTTCATTGCAGTTTTATGCAGCCGCGGGTCGACCATCTCGCCCGTCCTTTACAGGAAGCCCCTTCGCCTCCGGTTACCGCGCCGCTGGATGCCGCTCTATTGAATCAAAATTGATCCGGAAGTAGCTCGGATTCGCGTCTTCCACCGTTTTTGATTCGGTGGCGGACGATATATGGCGTAGACGCGTTGCGCGATATAGATTTTCCTGCGTCGAGAATGAAAATAATGGATATTCGCCGTTACAATCGAATGAAGCCTGCCATTTGCAAGAATAACTTTTCCATCCGATCGTTCGATGTCATTCACCGGCAATTTTAAGCGCGACATGGATTGGAGTAATGGCGATACTGCGTTTAATTTAATCTAATAAAATCGTACGTTATCGATATTTCAGTGCTGGGAAATTTCGGCGCTGCCTCTCGCCGTTTCGCTTCTACGAGCGAGTAATTTTCGAATTAAATTAGACCGCGGCCTATATACCGAGTTCCCGAGCGTTTATACCTCCGTATAAAGTTAATTGAGTTACTAAATATAGTTGGCATGTTGTTTACGTGTATCTTTATATTAATATTTACATTTTATATATTTAATTATAAATTTATCGATCAAAATAAATGGTTCGATGAGGATTACTATCAATTTAAAGCAATTGATGTAATTAATTACGAATAATCAGTTGTTTACTGATAATATGCAGTAAATTATAAGTGGTAATACATTACCGAAGTACAAATAATTATTATCAATTGAATTAAAACAGAATAAACGTGTACACATTTCAATGCATCTGTTTATTATAAAATAGTTTATTGTTTATATTAAATATTGCGACATATTGTCATTTGGCGTTACTTTGCGAAATGCGGACGGTGAAGTATGGAAAGACACATTCATTTGCGCGGATTCGTAAAATCGTTAATCCGTGAAATAAACGCGCCTAAACGACCCTCCCGCGGATTTTCCTCCGCTTGTTTCGGTCTGCCTCGATTTATTCGTCGTCGCAGGCGTGCAGCATCTTCGGAGGCTCTCGTAATCAGAAGAGTTCGCTGTGCTGTAGTTGTTTCTCTACCTCGCGTCTCTCGTTATTATCGTTTCTGTTTCCTACCTGCGCGTCCTCCGGTCCGCGCGCGCATTTGCATGGAGACGAGTCCCGTTTGCTTTGCAGGATCCTCTCGGAGGGGATACCGCGACCGGCAAGTAAAAGGGACAGCGCGATAGTGCGCGTTCGGTCGTGATCCATGCATAAATATTTCGTCCACGTTGGATTCCCAGCCGTGCCGCTACTCTCACCGAATTTTGCGAACTTCGCAATCAAGTACCTCAGGCCGCATCCATTATGTCGCTGCAATATTTTAATGCGGAGCATTTTGCTTCTATCGTCACGCAAAAATAACACTCCGACGACGTTGTTTTTATCAAACTATAACTGACTGGAGAAACTGGATGTTCCTCCAGTCAAAATATCACATTCAAAATTTGACGTTTCAATTTCATGTTTCATGCGAAAATAAACCGCGTGTTTTGATCCGTTTCGCTTTTCCGATGCGCAGAGTGTTTTATCGGATATTATTACCGCGAAAATAGTTTTGATTTTTTGGTATCGCAGGTTAAATTTCACGGCGCGCCCTCCTCTCTGTATATAGAGGCGTATCAACTATGCATATAGATAACGGCCGAAATTAAACTGGGAAACGATGCTGTAAGCTGCGAGATAGCATCAACAGCCATTTTCAATGTTTCACGCATCGCGTGCATTGTCATTTTGCATGCAGATTTTTTACGTTGCCTCGAACGTATAACGCGTGAAGGATCATTCGATGCGAGCGATGAATGATGAGACGCCATTTGTGGATGCTTTGTGCAACATCGATCAGGAGAAGAAAATTGCCGGCGCCGCGCCGGTGGATTTGCATATTCGAAATATGTCGTATGCATATGCAGTAGGATCAAATGCACTCTTGTTTCCGCGATGCACGTCATCCTGTCCCGCCCTCGCGTTTTCCGCGCGCTCGCGACTCGACCCGTTAAATTGCATGGACGCGGAAGGAAAACTATACCCTTTGCCTGCACGCTTCGCTAATATCAACTTCCCTTTATTTGTTATGAATATTCAGCGCATGATAAGCAGTAATCAACTTTCAAATATCTTGACTCGCCGCGTCTGTCGAAATTATCGTCGTGCGAGCAAGTAAATGCTGCCTCATGGAATAACGGTTCCAATAAGTTCCTCAGCGCTTGCGAAAAGGAGTACAGTTTTGTTCTGAATAATACAAGAATAACAAAAACCATCCTATTTGCACTAACACTGGCACGTTCGTGCCACGGGCAAATAATCGAGACACGGAGAGGATGCCGATGCGTCCTCTGCGTGTTCCTCCGCGACGACGAGGAAGACAAAGGCGGGAGAAACGAAAATGGAGGCACGCCGCCCGGGAAGAACCGGCGCGGCGGGACGAGAGAATGGGGATGGTCTGAATACACGAAGGGACGCGAGCGTGGTAGTTGATTTTCAGTACAGTCGGTGCTCAACCCCCGCGAGCGTATGATATCGATGCCAAGTAAACAAAAACAGAGACTCGTGGGAGTTTGGGTTGCGATAGGGTTGCGAGAGAGGCAGGAGGGATGGATGAGAGGGTAGGCCGATGGGAAGGACCATCGGGGATGCTGTAGTTGTCGAGTCAACGAGCAGAGAGAGAGGGGGATAGGGAAAGAGAGAGAGAGAGAAAGAGAGAATGCCGACGGTGGAGAGTTGCCGACAACTACACGACAGGATATGCCAGACACGTTTCCTCTTGGTACCACATCCACGCAGCCTGTTTCTGGATAAATGTACAGAGTGTCGCGATATGAAAGCAGCGGGGGTTGTTTTGCTCCGCGTGGATTTTTCTTCGGGAACTCGGCGGAAGTGCATGCTGGCCGTAGGGGAGGGTGGGGACGGAGGGAGAGGGACCGCCGGTGGCGTCGAACTAAACTTTCGACTGCGGAATTTGTTGCGATATAAAGAGATTTTCCTTGAAGGGGTTAGGCTACTCCCGGACACGACCGAAAGGAACGGTCGATTGTTGGCTACTTACGGCGGCTAAACCACACACGCGAAAATACTGCGTTTCTTTCGTATAACATGTATTAATATATAAATTTTAAGCTCTTACTAAACGTATATGTTATTTAAAAACTAAGATTGTAACTGGAGCGTAATTAAAATTAAAATCAGTGTCGAGAGATATTAATAATTCATAACGCGAAAGCATAAGGAAAGATGCAAAACGGAAATAAGATGACGAGAGAAATGAGTTTTATAACTTACAATATCTCTTTTTGACGAAACCATTTTTTATTATTTTTATTTTGCATCGCAAATTAGATGACTTTTGCTTTGTTTTCTTGCAGTTTTACCGAAGGTAGTTCAATCCTGGTTTCTCACTGTGTAAAATGTTATCCAATTTCAAAGTCCGTTCGGCGTGCGGTGGTCACTTTCCTGTTTTACAAACTCGTTACCATCGAGTTACCGGCGTGTTACAATGATGAGCTTCAAAAGCGATTCGTTTCGCGGCGGGAACGAAAAATGAGGAATATGTCGACGTATAAGCTGGCCGAACGGGTTTGTTATCGTCCTCTCATTTTCCCGCCGGACTTCGTCGTTCGCGCACTTCGACTCGTCGGAATCGGAAAAAATTTCGCCGACGTATTCCCATGATCTATCGCGTCGATTTAAAACTGATGAACGAGAAAAAGTTACGCGAAACGTATGAATACGTAATGAGAAAGGCATACGCGAAGGATGTATCGAGAAGAGTTCGAGAGAGTTATGTGGCTTACAACAGAATAATAAAAAAATATTTTTCCTATTATTTTTATGATTCGAAAAGAAAAAAAGGTAATGTTATATTTAGGGTAACTCCCCGGTATATACGCCGCACCTAAGGAAAACTTAATTTATCAAGTACTATTTAGTGTTTAAGACAAATAAATTATATAATAAAAACTTCATATTGACAATAAAAACTTTATATTGTCTACTACTATAAAAAAATTAGAAATATGAAATATTTATTCTTTGTATTTAACAAAAAAACTTTTAGAAACCCTTGCATTTTTGCCATATATCCCATAGGGGTGGGATATGTGACTATTCATGGGTAGGATATACGCCTTATAAAAAATTTTTACAAATAATGTTTATAAATAAGGCCATAAAATGATATACAATAACTTATAAATATATCAAGTGTTTGTGTTGAACGACCAAACTGGCCAAATTTATTCTCAATTAATACGACGATAATCTAAGTCATATGAATATAAGATGTAAGTGTTAAACAAAATATCTTGTTAGTCATGAATTTTTCCCGGAAAACCAATCTAAAAGGTATTTTGTATGTCATAAATTGTTAGTTCTTGTAACTAGAGCACTAAATAAAAAACGATGTGAAAAATGCGTTTCCGTTCGTAGTCAAAAGTTAAAATTATAAATTATTAATAAATTAAGAGAACGAGAAATATAACTTGTGCTCTAGTTACAATATAACTAGTGCTCTAGTTACAAGAACTAACAATTGGTACCATATTTCTC
>NJRP01000268.1:73213-92260 GCA_003063835.1 Aphaenogaster floridana
CATGGGTCAGTTATACTATGTCTATATCGTTATTATCACCAACATTATGGTCACACTTACTATAAAAATGATATTCCTAACTATAATTATTATACTATGTCATTATAGTTCCAAATATCATACATTTTTCTCTCAGTGTAGCTTCACTCAGAGAAAAAAGTCGTATCAGCAACTAGAAATTTGTGGACAAATAGCGCCTCAACCATGTGCTATAAAGTTGCAATAACAACAACAAATAAGTTATATGAACTAAAAAACATAGTAATATTAACCATTTATAGTAAATCGTTGGATAAACTACATATTTGTCTAAATATTTGTCTAAACTGGAAAAATGTTGTCATGATATCTTACTTGTATGAAGTCTATATAACTATGTAATTATAGTTTAGTCGCTATTTCACTATCAATTAATAGTTCACAAATGTAGTTAGCGTGACTATATTTTTATAGTATTCAGTGCTACTTCAGTTCCTATTACTTCGTAAAACTAGTTGCAACTACTTAAATTTCAGAGTTGCCAAATTATAGTTGCCAGAACTATTTCGTTTTCTCTCATTGTTTGAAGTTAAAAATTTGATAACTCAGTACGGGAAAGACATTATTCTCTTGCACTCTTAAATGGCTCAACTTCTTTTAGTCTTTTAGTCGTACGCTCTTACGGTAACATTACTTTTGTACGACGCATTTCATTAAGCCCCCGTCTCCGCGCCGCACGTTTGCATACCGCGTAAGAGTATGCGTAGGTACGTGACTAATTGCGAGCAGCATTAAAAGGGCAAAATTTACGTGTCGCGAGACGGCGGGCGCGATTACGGAAGCGCGGCTAGGATGACGGCGACAACGGCAACGACAACGACGTCGCGGGAGAATCTCGCGTTGCATGCGTAAAGCTGGGGGGATCACGCTATCTTCCCCTTCCTCCGACTTCTCGCTCGTACCTGCTCGTAATCCTCCTCCCCTGCCTGCCTTCCCTTATTTGCCCTCGGGGCTTCGGGCGCAAACAGCGCAAGGATTACATGCTGTTTGCCGTGAATTGAAGCCACCGTAAATTCCGCGGTTTGCCGACTTCGCGAAGCGAACGCGTTCGCGATGCAGCGGGCGACGCGACGCCGAGCTGCACATCGACCTGCCAAAGCGCCGCGCGCGCGATCCGACGGCATTGTAAAAGCTGCACGTAAAACGGGGAAGATGAAAATATGTCGGAGGGTTAATAGAATTAATGGAATTCCACGTGCGGAAAACGTGCACCGCGTTTTTCCCACGGAATGCCGTTTTTCTTTCAGAAAAATACCGGTTTCCGAAAATTACCCCATGTCTCGTTTTTTTTTCTACGAATATTCGAACGTTGAAGAGAGCCCCGACGGTATTTCTATACCATTCCCTGATGACAAGTGAAATTTTATTAATGGAATGCCGGGCGCGGCGGTTCGCGGGCATTTGTTGTCGCGTATAGATCGCTGATGTTACGCAATATGTGCGCCATTAGCCGACCATTTCTTTCTTTTATTCCCGCGAATGGAACGATTTCATTGTGCGAATACGGGTCGCGTTTCCGGGTAATTCCGGATAATGATCAAAGCCCCTCGCGTCTGCTAATAACTGCATTAGCACGTTATACGTATGATAATTAAATGTGGATGATGCGCGCGACAAGTTCATTGATATTATATCAGTGCTTGTACTCGAATAATGTGACGATAAATTTTATCGTAACAACTGTTCGATGCTCTTCCTTAAATATAAAATCACGGACAACTATGAGGTGCTATTCAGAATGAAAAATTATTCAATCACTTTTCCTGTATTCATTAAAGAGACAGCCAGTTTTACTGGCAAAATGTTTGTGCAATTACGTATAATAATTATTCGGTAATTCCAGAAATATAGATAGCGCAGTTTAATAGAATTTCCTAGTATTTTAACAACTAAACGTTAACGTAGTCGTTAAAAGTTTTCCAACGAGTTAACATGCTGTTTAATAAGTAGACTTGTAATCGAATTGCTATTAAAAATGCGTTTACCGTAGCTCTAAAGCGAAAAACCAAACGAAGAGCGGCTGCTTTGAATGGGAAAAAACGGTCGAGTGGCTGCGCTGACAAGAAAAAGGCGCGTCGTTCATTTTCATTCTGCCCGAATACCAATGGCTCGTTCTCACATGGGGTTCTCATTAGAAAACTCGCGAGCAGATCCGATCTCCGCGTTAATGGAGGCGGCCATCTGCCCTTTCCATTGCGAAAATTTGTTTTCGCCCCGTTCTTCCCCGGGATCCACGCCACGAGAGTGCACTCCTATCGTGGCACCATAAAAATATCATTCGATTTTCCGAATATTTTAGCTTCCCGACCGAAAAGCCCGCTTGTTTATTGATACGTTCCCACCTTTCTCTTTACATTCGTAAAGCGAAATTCGTTTCTCGTTTGTTCTCATCGCCAATACAATGCGAGAACGTAGAGCTATCTCGTTTGGAGCATATGGGAAAATATAAGAAAGCGCACTCCGAGAGAAGCGAATTAAAGAAGAGTCCTCGATTTTATTTTTATTCCGAGATGACGGTTGGATTTGAATATCCAGCGGTCGTAATGTGCATGCTCAATTAGCCCCATTGTCCACGCGATCGATACCGACACAATCGATATACAATGGGCGTTCTCGTTTGTTTGCCAACCTTTGTGGACACCCACAAAGCGGGACGCGACTACGTGCTTGAAATTACCAGTGTAATCGACAGCATAGATCATTGGTACGTCTCCGGTAGTAAACGAATGGTAACAGAGTGCAATAGCATTCGAACCGCATAAATCCCGTTTGATCAACATTACCGCCACTTCTGCGGTAGAAAAACTATCGTTAGAAAAATGTTTGTTTTTTTATACGGTTGCTCTGCTTTTACCGGATATCGTTATGTTATTAAGTGCATCTTGGCTAAACTAGGTTTCGAATTTTTCTCGTTAAATTACACACACTTGCAATTTTACATTTAAACCAAAATTTTATTCAGCAAAAACGAGCCAATTTAGATGCTCCCTCTTGTCCCTTCAATTCTAATCGGCGGTCTTCTTTTCTTTGAACTTAGAGTTGGCAAAATTCCACATTTTTCGGATAAAATTTATGCCAATGGTAAAAATCGGTATTTTCTGGAAAAATTTAGCAAAAATTAATTCTTTCTATTAAAAATGGTAAAATAAATGGAAAATCTTTTTATCGATATTCTAATTCACAGGCAACCCGAAGTGTCCTATATTTGTTGTGCATTTACAAAATTGTCCAGTGAGTTCAGCGTTAATTCAGAGAGTGTTTTTCACAATTTAAGCTTTATACAAAATAAATTTGTAATGAATTAAAAATTGACGTAGCAAATAAATTAATTTTTTATTGCAAGATGTTGAATGATAAGCAACCAGTTTTATATTATTGGTAAAAATTTTTAATTCTGTTACATACACTACTATGTTTTTCTCATCAAACTAAAAATTAATATAAAATTTAGTAACATTTATATCCTCAAAGTTATTGTTATAAATATATATTTCACTTATTAATTTGAATTAAAAAAGACTTTATTATTATATTGATTTAATTTTTTTAAATCACAGTAATTGGTATGCTTTGCTCATTAAAGTAGAAATATCTTTTTGCATAAAGTTATATAAATATATTTTATTTTGTTGCATATGAATAATTTTTTCCAGTTTTTGCCAGTTTATTCCAGTGGATAAGGTTCGACACAGTAAAAGTCGAAAAGCATGGTTTTTTCCACCCACTGAATTTTTCCGGCTTACTCTGCTTTTTGATCACATATTTATTTATTTATTAATTTATAATTTATTAGGTTTTAACTTTTTATTTAAATTATTATTTTTCAAACAATTTATTTTATATAATATAATGGAAAATTGCAATTGGAAATGGAAAATACAATATAATTGAAAATAAACTACAAAATTATAATATGCAATCAAGTTATTTACACATTTTATATTATTATTAACATGGAATTGTACGACAATCTTTAAAATGTGTGCAATTACACGAAATTCACATAATTTTTATATGAACAACGTGAGTAACCGATATATTGATAGATGATGATTAATTACGTAAAATTTACCGTTAATTATTGATGCAATTATAAAGCTCATTTACCTTTATGTAACGCGAGCGACCGCGACCAGAAAAGTCGTTAATAAATTTGTCAGTTATATCTCTCAGCCACAGGAGAAAATATTTCAACTATTGGCAAATGCATGCTGTATGTTGAATAATATAAAGAATCCCGTTGCATGAAGGAACGAATTCCGAATCTTCTCTCGATAGCGGTCATGTGAATCAATAACGATAGTCAAATCATATTATGTAATTTTTCAATATATTCGCACAAGAAAATATTTTCCCATTGAGATACATCTCTTTTATAATATAACCGTCTATAATACGCATTATAAGACGATTTCCGTCTTATAATACGCATCTGATTTAATTAATATTACATTATTTTAATATATTTGATACATATTATTCCACGATTTTAATATTTTTGATACATATTATTGTTATACGATTTTAATATTTTTATATATTATCTTTGTTGAAAAAATCCTGCGTGTTATTAAAAAATTATATGATTTTATTATTTTTATTACATATTTCATAGTTACATTATCGAATTATTATCAATTTAAAGCATGAATTAACAAGAAAAAGGAATAGGAAACGTACATGGAAAAAACAATAAGGTTGCCACAGCCACAATAATAGTAACATTTAGTACAGCCACGTCCTGTGGTTGTCACATTCACATTAATAGTAACATTTAGTACAGCCACGTCCTGTGGTTGTCACATTCACATTGTTTTGTGTAGTGCATCTATATATGTTTGTCTCAACATTCACTATGTTTGTCTCAACATTCACCATGTTTGCTGTACCAAATGCATATAGTTGCCTTCACATCAATATGAATGTGACAACCACAGGACGTGGCTGTACCTTCGACGTATAGAATGGACTGCGCGTTGCGATAGACAAACGCGCACAGGCTGTAGAAAGAGAGGTACTACATAGGAGGACTATGTTTGTCTCTTTTCTTGCAAGGCCGTCGAAATAAAGTTGCAAACCTCGCGCATAATTTTTCTATGATATAGTTTACATATTATTATACAGATTCTACTGTTTAGTTTTACACAAAAAACAATATAAAACCATTGTCTTTGAATATGTGATCAAGTATCGGATTATTTCGATAGTTACGGCTGTTACGGATGAAGGCCGTTCCAGAGCAAGTTATTAGGTGCCGAGTTCAACGCTACGTTACTGCGAGAATTTTGGAGGAGACAAAATCACCAATGAGATGATAGCAAAAGAGACAAACATAGTCCTCCTATGTAGTACCTCTTTTTCTACAGCCTGTGCGCGTTTGTCTATCGCAACGCGCAGTCCATTCTATATGTCGATGGGCTGTACCAAATGTTACTATTATTAATAACAAAAAATTATAAAGGCATATAAGAGTCACAGCGCGGATGAAGGTGCGTAAAAATAAAATAAAAATGAGTGATACTCAAAATAATTAAAAAGAAATAAGAGATATAATATTACATGTTTCGGCTCAATTTTGAGCCATCTTCAGATCACAAACTTGATACAGATGTCAAATAAAAAGCCGCTAAATGATCCATCAATTATGTAGTCAATCATAGGTAGATCATGATGAGTCATTCCAAGACCAGGCAAATCCGGAAAAGCAGCATCACTCACAAGCGGTTGAAAGACCGTATGGAGAAAACACCGTAATTTACATTAAGGTCAACAAAACGCAAATCAAGAGACATTAAAGTCGTTAAGATGGTTAAAATCGCAGTCAAAATCAGATGGTCAAAGCACAAATTGGACAGCACGTAGAGAAACAATATACAGAGTAAAAATAAGTGTAAAATAAAATTCAACCAAATAGTTATCATGGTCAAAAAAGAGAGATTTAAAAAGAATAAAAAATTTTTATTGGTAAGCGTTGAACGGTGTCAAACAGATGAACGATACTGACTGACATTACTGATGTTACTATATAGTGGTTGTGGCAACCTTATCGTTTTTTCCGTGTAAGAAATTTTGCTCTGTGGCAAAGTTAAAATATTCATAAAGTCCAAAGAGATGAAAGTGAGCAACTCGCATATTATGGATATTACGCAAAGTATCGATATTCATATAAAAATCGTAAGAAAGTCTGAGTGAAAAAAAGAAAAGTATTTTTACATTTGTAAAATTCTTGAACTCTCGGAGCTTTCGTGAGATGAGAGTCGCAAGATTATTTTCGTTGTGCACTCAGCGTGCTGTGTATCAAGCTGTTCGACGGCGCGCGGTCCCTTTGTAATTTCAGGACTGACGGCACGCGGCGCTATAATAAAGTATTCGTTCTCGGTTTGCGTCTCGCGGTTTCTGTTTCTCCCTACGCGTCTCCAACTTGGCCTAAGTAAATACTTGACGAGGCTGCAAACCCCAATATTGCGCCGTCTTCTCGCTGCGCAGACGACTATGCATACATCTGTCGAGCGCGCCGAGCGAACGAGCGAATTATGGATGCCACTGATGCCAGTTGGACCGAATCGTGCTCGGAATCGTGCGAGCGCGTTCTTATTATTCCTTACGATAGAATTACCTCGTTGATTTTATTAACTCTAAACCATGTGTAACGTACAAGATACATCTCGCTTTTTGCCGCTGCCTAAAATTTCCAACTTTCATCTACGGACAACAATGCATCCGCATAGTTTTTAGATTTACGCGTGACTTGTATCCAGAGGGATTTATTTTACCAATATTTTATCACGATTGCCTTCGCATGACTATTTTACAAAGGAAACGAGATATATCTTATCGTTCTCCACACGACGGCCGAATTGCCGAACGATCTCGAGGCTTATTGGATATCGCTCCATCTTCCGTGTTAGTTTATCAAATATATATCGCTTCCGTTTGGCAGGATAAATCTATCAGGTTCGCTTGGGCGCAAATAGATATATCAATAGTTCTCCCTTTCTCTCCCCTTTTTCGCCTGCATGACCGAAAAAATTCGTGAGTTTAATCGACGTCCAATTTCGCCAGATCTTCTCAATTTTATATGAGCGGGTTCTAATTTCTCTTGTTTAACGAAGAGTAAGAAAGATGATCGTTCCTGCAATTTGTTAATTGCACGGTTAATGGACTTACGAAAAACGGCACCGTAATTTCTTTATATGCGGATTTCGAGTTGCCGGCTTTGGTTTACGATAATTGGAGGAAATTCGCGCAAAACCCGACGTCTACCGCAACGGACGTAACATAACGTAAACATCGCGAATAATTGCCGCGTCTGTCTGAGAGCGGTCTAATTATCGGCTCGCTCCGAACGCACGGGTTCAACGCGTTTATTTAACGCGTTGCAACGTGCAACGATCGTCTCTGCCGCGGTAAACGAGGTTTCGTTAGGCAAGAGAGAACTCTCGTCGAAACGTTGCCGCAGCTCTTTGTGCTCATGGCGATTTTGCGGAATTAGTTACGAATTACCAGGCGAATTACAATGACGGTTTCCGCTTGTCTCTGGCAATCTCTGGTTACGGCACGAGCAGACGAAATAGGCAGCTTGATTTCTCGCTTGCGTACTTTCTAATTGTCCGCACGACCGCCGGGGTGCAGCATCCAAGTAGAAAGTCAACCCTGCATTAACAATGCAATGTTCCTTTTCTCGATTCATCATATTGGAATGACTGAGGAACGTAATTGATATTACGTTTGAAAAATATTACGAAAGACTAGGCAGATTGTAGAACTACATAAAGATGGAATGGCAATAGTTTCACAATTTACTCTCTCCAGAAGAAACATTTAAGTATTAGAAAGTAAAACATTTAAGTAATAGAATGTCGAACGCTGATATATATTTCAATCACGTATATTATTAAAATGTTAAGATAAATTTGGAAGGGAAGGGGTTGGATTTGTATTAACGCTGTTCGAATCAGAATTTGTGATACGTAATTTAATCATTATTTGTAAATAAAATATCCGTTTCATGGAAATGCTGGTCACATTATTCTTTCGGCTTAATCGTTATCGACAAATATCATAATACAATTGAATAAAACTCGTGACAAAGGGAATACAGTATCCGCGCACCGGGCTTAACGAAATATTCATAAAATGCTTTTACCACGATTTCTGCGGGTACGAATTATCGCGCGAATCACAGTGATCCCGAATGTGAATTAGACGGCGCAAGTGGCGTAATCGTCGCTCAATTCAATCCCTATCAGCTTTCTAAGAGGCTCTAATCCATCAGTATGACCGGGGAAGAGCCAAACGGCAAAAAACCGGAGGTAATCGACGATAATGCACTCGCGTCGCTTTCTTATCGCGAGGTATGAAAAAAGGAGATGGATTACCTCTCAAATCTCTTACCGCTTTAATGCATTGTTAATTGCCAGCTCGAAATATTATTGCGGTTATCCCAGAGATCGAGTATCACGCGGGAGATCCGTTAGAAAAACTGTAAAAGCCAATTTTTCGATCGGTCCCGCAAGTTGATCAATTCATCATGCAGGCGCAGAAAGCTTGCCGTTTATTATATTTTTAAGGTAATCGGAGCCTGTCAAAGCGGCGAATCTGTCCAATTTTTTTTCAGCGAAACGTTTTCAAAGGCTACGCAAAAAATGGGAGGGAAAAAAGAGCACGCGTGTCACTTGAAACGGGCAAAACCGCGGGGTTTGTCACCAAAAATGCGAATTAATGTAACGGTTCGCTAGGTTCGTTCTCCCCTCTTTTTTTTACGCTTTTACGGTATGTTTGACGTTGCCATGTTCGGATTCCTGCATGAACGCTATTTTCGCTTTTGAGAGTCCCCAGAAAATTTCACAACGCTGCGCACGAAGGGCTCCAGCTCCAGCAGAAATATTTCTCCCAGCGGAGTAATTTAGTTGTTACAGAATTTTTGCGGCAGATTCGCGTGCCGGCGATAAAATATAAATTCAACCGGGCAAACGTGTCCCCGTAAAGAATTCCGGTTGTCCTACTTTTGTACCCACTTTGACGATACCTCGATATTATTCGCGATTCGTAAGAGGAATTATAAATTAACTCTTCGCCTGAATACGTGAATCGTTGGTGTCCGAGTCTTTTCTTCGTTAGTGTTCAGAATTCATTAAAAATAAAATATTTAATTAATAATTTGGATCGAAATGACTATGAAATCATGTAAACAGATGTTCCACGAATTTTTTTTAGATATTTTAAATTACTCTAAAGTGAGGAAAATAGCGTCGGACGCATAAAGTCTACGTATTCAGTGGAAAGGTGTCGAAAAAACGTATTCAGTCGGAGGGTTAATGTGGGTAACGTAGGGCATATCGACATTGCATTATATCGTCGTCAATGTTAAATTAATGTCTCTGCACTGAAAAAAAATTCTTGGTAAACTTGTGAGATGCATCTAGTATACTTTCTTTTGAAGTATTTGATTGTTATTAACCGTTTATAATAATAATAACAAAACATTTTGTATATAATAATTATAAACATTTGTAATAATTATAAAAGAGCAAATTTTGTTTAGTTGAGCCAACCAAATTATGTAATACTTATTATACGTTTAGTTGAAACTATTTCACCAAGGTGCTTGGTAACATTAACCAAGCCTGGATTTTTATAACCAAGCCTTTCTTTCAGTGATGCAATAATATGCTCTTATCCCTTTGGATTTCTACGGATATCCGAATCTTGAGTATCCTTAATATGGCAAAAATATTCTGGTCGGAATGCTGTAATGTTCATCAGATTTTGAAATCAGATCCGAATTTCAATATCCAAATAATAAGAGAGTAATAATATTAAAATAAAAGTATAAAAATGGGCAAATAAGAGTAACAGCGCTGTAATTGGTGCGCAAAGAATTAAACAAAAATTAGTTCATTCTTTAAATAAATAAATATATTATTAAATCTTGTACGTTTCGGCTGCATATTGAGCCATCTTCAGCACAAAACAAAGCTTGAAAAGATGTATCTCACGCTTATAGGATCATCGGGCGAGCCAACATTCTCCTGTTAATTCCAACATTGACACATGGTTGGATGGACAAGTGTACATTGAAATTCAGTGATTGAAGCTCAACAAGCCAAAGAGCGCAAGCACAATCCAAACAAATTACAATAAAAATTCGTAGTCATATCGGAGTCTTAATAAAAGTCAGAAATTAGGATATAAAATAACGTGCCGAGTCGAATCGATGTTAAAAGATAAGTGGAGTAATAATATTATCTACTCAGTAATAAATTTATATTAGCGTAAAATATTAAGGTCAGGGAAGCTTGACATTTTAATTAAAAAAGATCGATTAAGCACCATTATTTATTTTAAGCATATTTATTTATCGTAATGATGATTAATACTGATTTATGACGTTACGCATATACAGACGCAATTGATCCAGCGAAATAAGATAGGTGGGACGCGATTACCTTTATGATATACAGGCATAATTTTCGAATCCAGGTACGAAACTTCCGCCGAAACTTCGTATCCCGCGAGAAAGAGTCGTCACGATAAATCTCGCAAGATATACGGAATAACTTCTTATTGCCGGAACTCCGCGGACGTAAATCTCGCCTCTCCCTGTCGTCGCTAATTCTGACTGCGGCGCGTCACATTTCGAATCGCGAACCAATTTCCGAAAACCGACGAAACTCGAGGAAACTTTTCCCTCATCGGTGCTTTTGTTGAACTTTGACCGACCGAAGCATCTACCATTTTTATCGATATCGCCGCCGTTAAGTCGTGCGTTATTATACAGGATAACAAACGTCGTTTCCGATAAATCGGATAAAATCGGAGGATCTGACGAGTCGATATCATGCACAAGGAGATCAGGCGATTTGATTACGTCATCCGCGATAAATCTCTTTATTACGTAAAAGACGCTAATCACCGTACAATCGATTGGTGCTTTTAAGGTTCCTCTTAACCGGATTAATTCCAGAAGTCGAAATACGACGAGAATGCACAATCGCGTACAAAAGTTCGTACATAATGTATATCAGGGAAATTCTGCTCGCATGTACCTACTCTCTCGCCCGCTGCCGCTTGCCTCTGCAAAAAGCCGTAATGGAGTTTCGACGTTTGTCGGCATTGTTTCGCTATTTTGTAAGCCATCGAGAGCGCGGATCGTCTCTAACGGATTGCTTGATTTTACGGAACGCCGAAGGGCGAAAATTCAAGTTACAGCAGATGCAAACGTCTGTTTACAATCCCGGAAAACGCGCCATTCTCTCTCTTGCTCTCGCTCTCTCTCTCTCTTTGTAATCGTCTCTAGAAGCTCTTTGAGACTCTTCGGAACTCCGCTGAAATCGCAAATGCTTCTCTTGATTCTCCGCCCTCGCTCTCGTTGTCGCAGCTAATCATTCGCGCAACTAATTAGTTCTTGCGCATTCGTCTTTAAGCAGATTTAATGTTGCGTGCTTTGTAATTGGATCTTCGATATTATTATTACGAATTTATTTCATATATATAAAAGATATTAAGAAACCTCGATGACCCACGGTAAATATTAACGGAGTTTATCCAGCTTTGAAAAATTTAAAAGAAGAGCTTTTATTTTCGTTGTATATAATTGATAGTTGTTATTGACTTGTATTTTTTAAATCAGTTTTATTTCAGATGTATATGTAGTTTGGTATAAGATTGTTATTATTATATTTTTCCACTTGGATTTAAATTCGTTAGATGTTTTCAATACTACGCGAATCATCGTAGAATATCGTATCATTCGAATTGGATTTGGCTTGGGTGAATTCTTGCGACGCAATTGATTTTTCTTACCTCTCTTTCTCTCTCGTTCCTCAAATTCAAGCGATGCAGCCGTGCTTGATAAATCGATTTTTATAGATATATATATAGGCTTATTTAGCCGTGACAAACCAGATTTTCGTGCATTTTGCATCACCCCCCGGGGATTCAATTCGGCTTGTCGAAAATGTTGAAAAGCAAATCGAAGCTTTAAGGAGATTATTGGTCATCGATACTTTTTTTAGTCCGAGAAACGAAATACAGCAATTAAAAAATAATTCCGTTTGCCAAACTAAAGGTCTAAAGTTTTCAATTGTATAAAAAATTAATCTGTTTGTAATAAATTTGATTATAGTAAACTAATTTGTTTGTGTAAAAAGAGAAAAAGGATATAAATGAGAGAATTAATATTTTACAGCAAGGATTTAGATAAAACGGTTTTTATATTTATCGAGCTCGAATGCCACCGTTTAATTAACTTCCTTTCGTAATCTTTAATTCCAGTTCTCGAGGTGAAAGAAGAAAGAGAGATTAGTAAAGACTCGAAATTCCATTACGAAAATAAGAAGAGGAAGCGGACGGATAAAAATCGCAAAATGGACATCAACAATCATCGGGGAGCGATATTCCGGTCGATCAACAGTCAACACGAATCCTTCGTCAGATTTATTAACACGACACCTCACGCTATTACTTTGTACTGGATGGATTATCAGGGGCAGGCAATTAGTTATGGCGATCTGTCACCTGGGGACTACAGAGAAATAAATACGTTTCATACGCATCCGTGGATTTTCGTCAATAAAGAAACGGGCGTCAGGTATGTGTAATGACAATCGTTTCCTGGCCAACATTATATATCAATAATAATCTATTTGCAATATCAATAATAATCTATTTGCAATAAACTATTTCTAACGAATCGTGGGCAATCGTAAATTTGCAAATGTCAATAATCGGCATATATGAAATCTATTGCCTGGAGAGCAAACCAACATTTATGTTATCGCAGTTAAATTCTTAAAATGCTAAAAAGTGGATATATTATCCACATTTCCAGATTAATATCCGTCTGATTGCACAAATTGTTTTGTCAATAAAGTTGACGTTTTCGTAGGTCAATTCGTTCGCGTTTCTATCAGAGATTGTCATAAAAAGATTAGTAAGAAGATTCTGTCTCTCGCATTCGCCGGTTTATCCACAAATTACGAAATATTTTCTTCGAAATACTGACCTCAATTAGACGGATTAATAATGTCTGGGGCAAAACGAAACAGGTACTTGGTGGAGCAGCGCGACGTTTTCTTTCCTGCGCCGTGGTTTCTCAAGTATCGTGGCGTTAGACCGAGCGAACTCCCGCAAAGAATCGAGAGGACCAATGTGTATATCGTGCTACCGATGTTCACCCTGCAACAATTGTCACTGAGGGTCATCAAAAACTGTCTTACGTACGACTCGGAGGCTTTGCTTCTCGATATTCCACGTAGCCTCCAGTTAGAGCTCTTTACGATGCTACCGAGGAAACCTGTACCCTCGTAACATTTTCTTTCCTAACGTGTCATCCTTTTCACGCAGTTAGGATAATAACGCGATTAAGATAATAACGATAAAAAACTGGGACATCTGTAATTTTCGCGGAGATGAAGAAAATATTTTACGAGTCTTTATTCCCCTTTTATACGAAAAAGGCTTCTCTTTTTTATATGTACGTACACGGCCATACACCGCATATTATTTAATGCAAGATGCAGTTCTTAAAAATATACTTATGGCAAATTAATATATTTTTTATTGTAAAACAAAAAAAATATTTTTGCGCCGCATCCGAATTTCATGAATTTATGCGCACAAGAATATAAAAAAAACGAGATATTTAAGAAAATTAGAACGTCTGTGTATTTCAGTGAGGATTTTTAATTGAAAGTTTGATTGTACGCCAAAATATGTTTTTCTTTTCACTTAAGAAACATTTCAAAGAATCGAGATCTGAGAGAAACATGTTTGCGCAAAGTTGCCATTTTTATTTGCCATATTTATCTCGCGAACAAATATGCAATATTTGACTATTAATTATTACGTTACTAATATTTTATACTCACAAAGTCGTATTATTTACAAGTTATATATAAGATCGGTTATATATAAGATATATACCGTTGTTTAATACGAATAAATCTCATAATGAATCCCGTTGATGTCCTAACTCTCTATAACGATTTCGATTAGATACGCCACTCAGGAACTTTCAGGAAAATCATCGATAGTAATCCGAGCTCGTTTCCGCAATTTGTTAGCAGAGTTCCGAAGGTATTAACCGACTCCTCTTCCGCGCCTCGTCCTTTTCGCTCCTTTCACGTTCCTCTCATTTTCCACGTGAGCTCGATAGATATCCCGAAAACTTTCCTTCATTAATTAACAGTTAGCCAAGTATCGAGCACGTTCAGAAGCGAAATGTATACTGATGCGTCTTATGTATAGTGCGTCGTCGAAATGTAATTTTTGTCAAATATATCACAAATCATTGTAATAAATAAATATATATACATAGATATATGTATATTTACAGCAGGGTTGGGAAGTAACGCCGTTACCGTTACAGTTACTTTTTTAGTAACGAATTTGTAACGACTTTATATTTTTTCATTAATAACGGTAACGGTAACGTAGTTACATTTTTTGGGTAACGGTAACGAATATAATTATTACCTTTATCGTTACTTTGCACACGTACAATGTATGCAACGGACGCAACCAGATTTTAAAAAAAGGAAGCGTTATGTTTGACTATATTGATTAAGTACAACCACTTATAAGTTTTATGTTGAAGTGGTTAATTAGCGATGTAAGTAATCGGGTGCCATTCTAAAAAAGGTCCACCAAAATTTGGTAAAAAAGTAACGGAAATTGTAACGACTTTTTATTTTTGAGTAACGATAATAGTAACGAATTACTTTTCAAAAGTAACTTTCTCAACACTGATGGTTGTATAAAGTATATACTGTATGTTACACTACCACAAAATTGTACAAAAAATATATATTTTTATTTAATACCTGACTCTCAAAATGATTTACACACTGAAACTTTTAGAAACTTTTATTTCAAGGAATATGTTTCGCGACAGAGAGAAAACTCGCCTCTCGCATTCGGAATAGTCGCCGAAGTGAAATTTCTGCGAAACTTGATAAAAATTCGACGACTATTCCGCGAAACGCGAGTGCACGAAACATGCACTTCTACTGCGTCTTTCGTGCATATGTTTTTATTATTATACGCTATATGTAATAATGAATCGCAGGCGAAGGAGAGGAGGGATGTGGAGAGGCGCGGAGAGGCCGAGTGGGTTGTCGGTAAGTCAATTTCCACCGCGGTTATTCGAGTAGTCAGCAATCGATTAAACACGCGCTAAATGGACTCTGGTCACTTCCTCTTAATCCATCCTGACCCTAATGGGTTTTAAACCGTCGCGGAATGTCATCGGACGACCCGTCTGCGGTCAGACTTATTGCCTATTCCGGATTAATATCCGAACGCAACGTGAATTCCGTGCTTTGATCAAACCGAGAGTATGTGAAGTTGATTTCTAATTAAAATCCCGTCATCGATAATGGAGTTGGCAGTTAAAAGGAATGAAGAATAGAATTTTAGTTGTCGTTCGAGCACAGTGTGAATTTTCCGAGAGTGCATCGCATTCGCTCACGATGTTTATGGGACGCAACGAAGAAAAGAGAGGAGAAAACGAAGAAAAAAGAAGATCGCGATCTACGCGATCGTTCCGTGCAAGAATGCGAATGTAGAAAGAGAAAGAGAGGGAGACAAAGAAAAGTTGCGAAATTAAAGCAGATCGTGAGAGCAGCTAAAAATTCCTTACCACCTCGTATAACATGTATACAATCAGGTCGAGATAATTGTAAATCTTAAACAAAGAGCTAATTAAATATGAACAACGTAGGAGCCGAATATCATTACCTAAATTCCCAAGTCCCTTGCTGCTCAAAAATATCTTATTCAATTAATTTATAGTAATCAATTTTCTAAAAACGATAATGAATAAACGCACGTTTTTAATATGCGGAGTGTATCGAAATTCGCGCGTTTTTCCGTAGCTATGTATTTTTTTCCACGCGTATGAAAGTCCTTTTTTTTGAAAACTCAGTTGGCCACTATTTATTTTTCGAGCGTTCCGTCGCTCGAAACTTTAAATATTTCTACACGATTGCGGGAATCGGTCGTTTCGGGAGTTCCGGCGAGACGATTTTATATCGGGACGTGCTCACACGTATCCCCCGTAAATTTCGCGGTCTTCATTGCGTACGGATTTACAGGTCGACCTGTACGGCCATTCCCGTGGGATTTAGCGCGGTTAACTCCGTCAGTTGATCGCGATCGATCGCAAACGCGGACCGAATTTAATGGTAAATAGGAAACATTACCGCCTATTCCCACGGAAAATCTGTTCCGCTATAAATTTAGCGATAGTTAATTCTCTCTCGACGACGGACAATACGCGAATTTAGAGTGCGAAGCGAGTCTCTGGACCACGCGACTTTTGACATTTCTATAAATGTCAGCGATAAGAATACGTCTTTCGTCGAATCGGATCGCACGTTTCAAATTTTCGTTAATAAATCACGTTTGCAGCATCGGAGCTTTAACCCGACTCAAATTAACCGATTCGTGTCATTGATTCTTGAAGAAAAAGGAAAAGACCTAAAAAGAGCCGTTCGATCTAAGCGCTAACGATCGCTCTGATCCCGTAGAAACCACTTCAAGAAGAACGATCCTGGCAGATCGCAAATGCACTTGGCAGATTCGCGGAGTTCATAGCCGAAGTTTGTTGTTACACGAGCACTTCGACGTCGTCGCCGTGCCGGCGTGCCCGCGTTCCGGAGCTCCGGGTTTAATACTGGTTTAATCATGACCGGGTCCGCGAAGTTCGTCGTCTGTGGTTTTTGGCTGGCGCATAATACGCCCCCGCGGAAGATCGTACAAACAGCGCGCGGCGAAAACCGCACGGTTCCCCGAGGTGCAACCATTTCGATTACAACCGTGAAACTGCACCGCGTAACGGCGCAAACCGTCCTGGCGATTGCAGCAATAGCGCGCCGTTACAACGCCAACATGCAAATAGTTATACTATGCGGGGAGTTTTCGATTTTTGAGGACCGGCCAGCCGACACGTACGAATCGACGTCAATTTGCATCGCGAAAAGTTTTCTATTTCCCTCGAAACGGTTACCGCAGTACGCGAGTAATGGATTTGTTGAACAGAACAAACATTTCTTCGAAATGACGTGATACATGTAGCTGTTCTCATCTACAATTAATCGATATATTCTACTTCTAATCTACAGAAGATGATAAAATGCAATCATCAACACTTTTGATTTTTAATAACTTTTTTATTTATTAACTTGTGTTGATTTGTAACAGTTTTTTTTTATATAATCTCCCTTTGTCCTATAGATTTGTAATAATCGTTTAGGCCAGGATTTATTGATTAATTCTTGAGAAAATTTCTCCAGGACTGTTTTAAGCATATTTGAGATCCGTGTCTTTAATTTTTTTCCCTCATAGATTCTTTTTAAAAAAGTCTCACAAGGGAAACACGCCAATCTTAACCGCACTGATTGCGATGATTGATGTCTAGAATAAATTCTATCATTGTCCTACATATGCCCATGGCTGCTTTTACTGTTTCGTTTAGGCCCACCGAAGTTTTAGGGGATCAAGTGCCCTAGCGACCGAAAATTTTGAAGGGGCATTGCAATATTGCAAAATTGTCGACAAATCATGGTCATTAAAACTACCAAATTTTAATGCAATTGGGTTTTTAGTTCTTGAGATACAGCATAAAAAGTGTCACCCCTCAAGACTTCAGTGGACGCTAGCGCCTGAACGAAATAGTAAAAGCAACCATGGGCAATATGTAGGACAATGATAGAATTTATTCTAGACATCATTCATCGCAATTGGCGCGGTTAAAATTGGCGTGTTCCCCTTGTCAGACGAAATAACGTAACGGGACAGCATCTATAGACTTTGGAATCCATTCTTCTTGAAAAAATGAATTTCATTTTGTCTCGTACGAACTCCAAAGTCGTTTTCGATGCATATGATGATGCGGAATCTTAAACGATTGTACGGAGCTACTTTATATCTGTTTTGTTTCGAAGATTTTAAAAGGTTTTTCGGTCACATTGAAAGAGGCAACTTTTAATTAAAAAATGAAATATAAATTACCTCAATAGCACAAAAAATAAAAAAATTATAAAAAATAAAAAATCAATTGTTTTGTCCTTCTGTTATTTGAAGAGAATTATTCAGAAATAAATATGGATATTTGGAAAATATGGATTATTGTAAAGAGAACGTATTTATTTATTATGATGAAGAATATTAATCGTTTAACTTATATAATTTTAAACAATATTATAAAGCCGGAAAAAACAATAAGGTTGCCACAACCACAATTTGGTACAGCCATGTCCTGTGGTTGTCACATTCACATTATTTTGTGTGGTGCATCTATATATGTTTGTCTCAACATTCACCATGTTTGCTGTACCAATTGTGGTTGTGGCAACCTTATCGTTTTTTCCGTGATTGAATAGTAACTTTAGGATATTTTTATCCCGTGGAATGCGAAGTATCGTTACGTACCTACATACGGACAAGTACGCGTCATGAAATTCGAGAGCTTGCCCATTAGTTGGGAATCTCCGAGCACAAAGCTGATTCAGACGTATTAATTAACATAGATCCGATTATGTAATTAGCATCTGTTAGCGCATTAACGTCATCTGCGAAAATTATGTAATAGAAAAATTTCAAAGAGAGTATCAAATGGGTGGGTATAGCTCTTTAGTCTGTGTCCTGAAAATTAACTTCGATTAAAATAATTGTCTGATAATTAACACGTCTTCACACAACATTACGAATTTATTTTATATGAGATTAATAATTATTCCGCTTTTTGAAAATATTGAAAAGTAAAGTAAAATAATTATAAACAAGAGATAGGATATTATTATTCGCCAGTAAATATCAAACCACAGAAGAGATTTTTGTTTCGACTCAACTGGCCAGTTCTTAATTTAAATTAATATATCGCGAATTGCGACGTTTTTTTTCGACCATGGGTTTTGGTCTTTTCTAAAGAGAGTAGAATTAATTATAATGTAAAGAATTTGTTGCGAAAAATTTTACCTCAGCCAGGATTCGAACCTGGACCTC
>NJRP01000268.1:93577-105940 GCA_003063835.1 Aphaenogaster floridana
AGGGCAACCTAATGTACAAGTTTCAGCTGTCACTCATAGAGTACAACTAAATCGTATTAAGATATTGGGGGGTTCCATAAAATCTGCGGGTTCCATATTACCACTTTCTCCTCTAATAACAAAATGCTAAAGCATCTATTAGATTCTCCCCCTCCCCCAACACCCTCCCATCACGAAAGCTGCTAGAAAATAAAATGTAATGTTCTTTAATAAAAAATCATGATATAACAATAAAACCAGACGTTTCGACTCATTTTCGAGTCTTTATCAACGGACAATATATTAAAAACATCTCAAAAGAATTTACGTGGTGGAGACACATAATGTCAAATACGTGTCGTTATACAAACGGTTACAAGGCCGAGTGGAATAAGATCCAACCAAAGGCTAAAAAGAAGACGACAAAGTCCCACAATAGTTAAAAATTGAAAAGTATAAGAGAGCAATGTCAGAAAGAACGAAAAATCACTCACCACGAGAATACAAATGAGGCACAAGAATAAATAATACATAGCACAAATTGGTCGAAATGATGTGATAAAAAGTCAAAAGTTAACACACAAAATAATTTAAATAAAAATTAGTCAAGTGACAGTCAAAATTAAAATGCACGAAATGAAGAGAAAATAAGATGTTGTCACGAAATAATTATATATGTAGATATCTTGCCACTTTCGATCAATAAAGAGTCTCTTAAGAAATCTTTTTGCCTGTTGCGTAACGTGTAACAACATTTGTTACAGCATAAAATATGCTGCGCCAGCAAGCTGTTTTCCTGCACGCGTGCGGGATAATTTATTGATTTTTGTACAAAAAATATCCCAAAGGGAATTATTAGCACCACGCTGTCGCGTCACGTCCCGCATTCTCTTATTTTTACACGTCCGCTGTTCAAACATTGCACCGTTACGAATCAAATATTTGCAATTGCATACATCCGTGAGGGGCTTTCAAGCTCTTTTGTCAACGGGAAATCCAGATTACACTGTTCAATAAAAAAATTTTTTTTTTGAGCATAAGCACGAGAATAATCGTTTCCCGTAGTTTTTTGGACACTGAATACGACCGCGTTTACCAAATTGCTCTATCGTCACAATTTTAAGAAATTTGCAGTTAAAGTTGCAAAAAAGGGCTACTTCAGTGTATTTTGGCATATTATAAGTAGTTATAAAATACTAAAGTATACTAAAATTGTTCTTTTTGCAACTTTAACTGAAAATTTGTCACGTGATAGAGCAACTTTGTAAACGAAATTGTATTCAGCGTCCACCAGACTACGGGCAACGATTATTCTCATTCTTGTTCATTTTTGTGTTGAAAAATATTATTGATCAACGTCGTGGAGAAAAAATATAGAATAAATAGAATAATGTCAACTCCGTCTTTAAACGTATACTCGCCATTTGTGTTTTTGCCGAACTTTTCTCTCCGAACGGTATTTTTGAATCGTTCGACCATCAGTTACCTCTTGACCCGTGACATTTGCGCAATACCGATTTGATGGTACTGTCTGTTTCTTCTTATAATTATCTCGAGGTTAATTTAAAACGGCTTGCGATAAAATTTTACCGAACATGAAGGAAAAATCGATCGTTCAATCTCGTACTTATTTCTCCGAGAACGTAAGTTTCTCCGGCTTTTCGAGCCTTATTGATAGGCGGGATCATACGGTACCATAAATTCTCGTGAAATATTCATTAATTTAGAAGGTTAAAAAGATGGAAATTAATAGTTATTAAGGCGTCGTAATATGAAACTCTATTTTATTAAATCGCACCGTCGGCGCTTAAGACAAACGCTATATCCCTCGCAGATGCGAATGGAGGGGAGGAGTAACTTCTTTAAGCAGGTTCTCACTCGATAGCAAGTTCGGAGAACGGTTCCGTTGCCACTGCAGTCGGAGCAATTAAACCCATATATATGGGATATTCTCGGAGCAATTAGTTCGTGTACGTCCACTTAGGGGCGCATTACAGCCGGAATTTCGAAGTATTATTTATGATCCTCCCTGAATGAGGAAAGCTCATTATCTTCATTAAACGTATTTATTTGACGTGGAAGATGACGTTCCGCTTTATGCGATATCTTCAAAGAGATATACGACCGCTTCGCGTAAAATCTCTAACGAAACTTTGGCTTAGAAAACATTATTGAGGAATTTTCCCGTGCCGTAAACGCCGACCGACAACCACTTAAAAACTTTAAGTATCCTGTTTACGTAACCCATTATCAGAATTAAATAAAATTTGCGGGACGCCGCGAAATATCGTCGCCGCAATGCGTCGACGCGCATAATACATCGGGTAGGAGGCCGTGGCATTTCCATGGCAAACGGCGAAGCCGAGTGTCGAAGTCACGTCGCCGTAATTAGTACGCCAATTAATTAGCAATCGGTGAATCGCGCGGGGCGAGCGCGAATCGACCGGCGTCGTTGCCAGGAATGCGACAACGGCGTCGCGCGACGCCTGCGCCGATATCTAATTAGAAGAACAACCCCATCGCCACGGGCGCGGCGTTTTCTCGTAATTACTCGTAATTAGTCGCTACTTGTAATTGGTAATTACGATGTATTCGTAGAAAACACGGGGGGTCGGATTTTGTACCGATTAAGCGGAGAGCGCAATCGGACGTTATACGCTAAGAACGGTAATTTCCTGCTTTCGAAAGTGCGATTAATATTTCAGTAAAGTAGCCGTCACGGATTCTAAACCGAGAGTAAACAGCGATTCTCTGATTATACGCGAAATAATTGCGAAAACGAGAGGAGTGACTTGTTAATATACGCGACATTCGACGAGTCGCTTCTTTTAATTAAATTCGCTCGCGCAATTAATTACGCTCGTGCAATTTATCGCGCTGCGCTTTGTTTATCGCCGCAGCTTACTTTTTCCGATCCGTTTGTTAGTCTCGACGTTATATGCGGGGTAACGAAATCGCAAATGAGGAGAAACGCGGCGCATTCTCTTCGTGCATTTGAAATCGCAGATTTCGGGGAAGAGCTTTCCATTGATCACGCTCAAATTTTGCATAATCTGACGTTCTCTTCGCATACGTGATTTTAGCTATTCAACGCTATGATGGCTCCGATTACAACCATTGTAAATGGCATGTATATGAAAAGCTTCGTGCTATTCACGTCGAATTTCAGAAGACTCGCATTACGATTATTAGTAACTGATATGACAGTTGGTATTTTGAGAATAATATCATATCGTCAGTCCGGCTCTTAATAAAATGATAAATTAATAGCTTAAACTTTAATTTTTCAATTAAACGCGATAAACAGTTGCATGTGCCGCAGTAAATTATTCCTTAATTGCGTCGAACAGAAATCAATATTCATACGCTAACGTAATACTTGTTAATTATGAGCGAATCTAATTAAAAGATGACGTCCATTCGCACGTCAAACGACACCGAAACTTTCCTCGGTTTTTCTTCCTCGACTCTCATCCCCTCGCGACTTCCTTTTTGTCCTTATCAGGAGCTCCTTTCGTTACCGGGCATACTTATCTACACCTGACTTTTAACCGATAATTAATTAATCGCAGCGTCCCCTTTTCGAGTTCATAGAAATTGATCCTCGTTAGCCCGATGCGGTTAAGGGAGAACGGAGGGTGAGGGGCAGAGCCGCCGTAACGGTTCGGCGTAAAATGGGATATCTGCTCTTTGCCTCTTTGCCTAGAGAAATTCCTTTTCACTGTCTGGCGGATTCCGCGCCGAAATTCCACAGATTTCCGGGACGCATCGCGAATTCCCACTTCTTTCTCCTTTTCTAAAATCGCAATTTTACGTGACACTTCTTTTTTCTTATTTCGTCGGCTCTTCGGATGACGCTCAGATTTTATTGTAATTCCACTCATTAATATAGAAGAAACAGAAATTTAAAAATTTTATAATTATTAAAATATAATTACAAAATTTTTTAATGATTCAAAACTTATTTTCTGGAAAACTGTTTTTTTGACAAATATAAATGAGAATACACTGAAAGAAAGGCTTGGTTATAAAAATCCAGGCTTGATTAATGTTAGCACCTTGATGAAATAGTTTCAACTAAACGTATAATAAGTATTACATAATTTAGTTGGCTCAACTCTAAACAAAATTTGCTTTTTTATAATTATTACAAATGTTTATTGTTACAAAATACTTTGTATTATTATTATAATCGGTAATAATAATCAAATACTTCAAAAAAAGTGTTACTTAATGCATCTCACAAGTTTACCAAGAATTTTTTTTCAGTTTAGGACAAATGTCGGTCTGCAGCGGATCTTGGTGCCTAATAATAATTTTTTGTGAATATTCCTGTTCATGCGAACTGCGCGCCGCATATTCGTCGGTCTTGAAACACAATTCTTAAATGAAGCCGGAATAATTAATTTACGTATATTAAATTGACGAGCAATTTGTTTTTTGAGTTACATCTTTGTTGTAGCAAATGAGCGATATATCCAAATGCGACGTGTTTATGTGTACATAAACACGCGAAAATTTCGACAAGACCTCCTTCACATGTGAAGTGGGTGCACCCACTTTTTATTCCCTCGCAGAAAACGATCCATCCGTATAGGATCTTCCACACACCTCGCACCCTACATCTGAAAGTTATCTTATGCTCATCCGAAATTTTGCACGACCCCGCCGAAAAAGGACACACGTTACGGGAAAGTAAGCGTGCATCGTGACATGACGAGCCCCCGAGAAACAAGAAACTTCCTAAAATATTCCCGGCTGGAAACGCTATTAGGTGAACCGGCGTGTGTGCGCGTACGTGCACTTCGGCTCAGAGAATACTTTATCGCGCATGAATAATGTATTCAGTCGGTGCTGATAGCATAGACCAACATTTAGGCGGCTTCGACCAATATTGATACACGCTTTCGGCGTGTGCTCTTCCGCCTCCATCGTCTCTCTCTCACTCTCTCTCTCTCTCTCTCTATCTTCCCACGTTTGTGTGCGTGTGTGTGTATGTGTGTTTGTACGTGTATGTATAATGTAGAGCACACATACGTATCTCGCCCATTCAGCCGTTCACTCTCGGCCTCGGTCCAGCACGCGATTCATCAACGATCTCTTCGCGTCCTTTTTCCTCCCTCATTTTCTTTGTTCCGCTCGCCGGTATTTAAACGAGGCACGCGCGTTCGGCTCCGGGGAGACAAGCGACACGCACGCACAGTGGTTGCTTACGTGGTTGCTGTTGTGCCAACCTGTAGGTAACTAGCTTGCAGTAAACAGCTCCCTCGTGCAACGACGGAAACCGACCGTGGATGCTGACGACTTGTAAATATTTGTGGCCATACTGCATATACCCCGCCAGCCAGAGAGAGCACCGTAACGAATGTAACGCAATCCATTGTGTAGTACGCTACAACGCCGGTTGGGTTACGTGACAGAATGTATTAACCCGTGCCGTGTGAGATTGCAGTATCGATTTGGGGCAATCGAGCATAAGCGCGCGTTCATTACGTCCGATTTACAACGGGAAACGTTTGCGGCGTTCGGTCACTACTTCATTTTTCATTTCGCCATTAATTCTTCTCAATTCTTTACATCCCGTTAAGTAAGAACAGGCCACGCGAAAGCGTGTAAAATCCCAGATACTCCGCACGCAAGGACGGACGTTGTGAAACCGCGACTTTTGCAGACGATGGAGAATGTTAAAATTAAAAAAACTTTTAAAATTTATTACATATATCTTTGAAAAAATTAATTGAACACTTTTACATAAAAATAAAATTTATAAAACTGTTAACCACGTAGAGGAGGCTGTTGTACCTATAAACATTTTTTTATTTTAAGAATTTTTTAAACGATTTATTTTAATTTTTAAATGTTATTTATGAATAATGGGTATTTATATAATTTAGATGAAATTACACAGAATTTTACGGTATATTTGAATCTCTTGCAAAGATTTGTGAAAAACTTACAATTAGAAAAAGAATATATTAACACAAAAAACATTTGTAAAGAAGGTCCAAAGATAAAGGACCCCGCACAATCCTTATGGAAATTGGATTTCGGTGGATTTGGCTAATTTTTGGATATGTTGTAGTTCTCGTCATTCTAAACAAATGTCTCAATGGGCACAACTTGATTCTATATATGAGCCGTTTCCGCGCTACAAGTCCTGGAAGAGGTCCAGATTTAACATGTAAAGGTATAGGCTTTTCAACTCGATATATGTGACCCTCGGTCGAATGTGCGCGCGCGCGGGTGTATATAGAGTCGAGAAGCCTATACACGGAAAAACCGATAAAGTTACCAGATGCATAATTACGGTTGCCACAATTACAATAATAGTAATATATGGTACAGTCACGTCTGTAGTTGTCACATTCACATATTGATGTGAAGGCAACAATATGCATTTGGTACAGCAAACATAGTGAATATTGAGACAAACATATATAGATGCACTACACAAAACAATGTAGATGCCCCAACAATTCATACGGCAACATTGTTATTTTAGTTGTCTCAACCTTAGCCGTTCTTTCCGTGTACCTTTATACAGGTTAAATCTGGACCTTACAGGGCTTGTAGCGCGGAAACGGCTTATAGGATCAAGTTGTGCTCATTGAGATATTTGTTTAGAATGACGAGAATTACAACATATCCAAAAATTAGCCAAATCCACCGAAATCCAATTTCCATAAAAATTAAAGGGCTGCATATCGAACACGTAATTGTTAGTAAGTAATTAATTAATTAAGATTACAAAGAAATGACGATTGAAATAATATAATGAAGCTGCCAATCTTAAAATATTCATTATTGTTAAAAAGATAATTAGTACGTTCCAAGGTACACAACATATCTCTATTAACACAATTTCTTCTACTACTACATCAGTGGCTACCAGCTATAGATTTAAAAAATACGTACTAATGCTGTTAATAAAATCAGTGAACTATGTCCGGCCTGAAGATCCGACGATTTTGTGCATTTTTATACGTTGTGCTATCCTAGAGAAGAGTAAAACATACTTTCAATATAGAATTAATTTTCTCTCGATAAGAGTATTGAAGAACCAACTTCCGCGTTTTGTCGGCGGGTCGAGGTCGCAGGTGAGAGGGTCATGTTGCAAAAGGATGCAATTCCGGCTTACGTCACAAATGACAACTGATAGAAAATCGCAAGAGATTCCACGTCGGTAGGAAGCGATTTACGTAACGCTCCCTCGCCTGCACGGCGGTGCTAACTTGAACCTGCGAATAAAAGTTTCGAGCGGCGACGAAGGGTTCCATTATCCTCTCGTTAAACTTATTTCCTCGTCGCCTCCCGCCTTTCGAGCGAGGGGGTAGGAGGAGAACTCTTTCCTAAGAGCGCGCATAATCGCGGCATTGCGTCAGCTGTCTTTTTCCCCCCTTCCTCCTCTTCCTTCTTATAATACGCAATGATTTATCTCGGCAGGATAATTACGCGCGTCGGGAACCTTTAATTCGCTGCGTGAACCCCCGTACGAAAATAGAAAGCATCGCGCGTGTAATAGAATCCGATTGTTGTAACAGGCGCGTTCGTTTGGTCTCATCTGCTTCGGCACTTGGAGAGACTTTCTCTCGCGACGCGATACAGCGCAATGCTTTTCTTTGTCTCGCGACGCGGATGAACTTTAACGGGGCTCGGGACGCTTCAAAGACAAGGATTTAGAAAGGAGCGAGCGCGACATTTGCTCACGACGCCACTGCGACTTTGACACGCAAAGGATTAGATCAGCACGTGCTGGATCAGTGGTTCGCAAAACCGATTATCGCTCTGTCGATAGAACGGTATTCCAGTATCATGCCAAATGTGTCCAGAAATTTACATTAAAATATATTGCAGTTTAGTCCCCGTCCCCGTGGTTTTGTTCCGATTGAGCAAAATTAAATGCATTTTAATTACTGCGCGATAATTATACTAATGACACTCTTATTATAATTACAGTAATTTATAAATGGATTTTCTGCGACATGGAAACGCGCTAATTGCGTCCGGCTTTGCTGACTATCACAATATTGAAAGAGTTCGTGCAACCAAAATTTACGCATCCAGAATTTACAGAATTTAAAAAAGAAGTTACGCTCTCGTGTACTTTTTTGTTGTATAATGTAAATAAAATGACATTAAATTAAATACAGTGGGATAGCATCAATCATCACGCGACGATTACGTCTTTAATTATTATAATTATAGTGTGTTGCGTAGTCTGTAAATGAGTTTTCTGCGGTGAAAAGAACACGCAAATTGCATTCAGCTTTAATAATCATTGCGTTTATTGCGACAACTCCTTTTTCATCTCCCAAAACATTTTTTAAAAATTAACTTAAATTAAACCGACAGGAATTAATAGTTCAGCCTTGCTAAATATGTATTTGTATGAAAATAAAGATCTAGCGAATGTAGCGAAAGCGCAAGGAATAAATGTGTATTAATTATGCAGCTGTAATCAGCGCAAAATGGTTGAGCTTTTATTCGATGTTTACCGCGTTTGATTGAGTACAATTAAGTATTAATATATTCCCGGTCAAAATTTTCGCCGCCGTTTGCGCGAGGGTGTTATTGATATTTGTTCGCGCCTTTCACCTTATTACTCAACGGATTAATGAAATATGAAGGTGGCACCAATCGTGCGGGAATTATCGATAATATCGTAATTACGATAACATTATAGATGAGTCATGAGGGGTGCTTCGATCCCGATGGAAATATATAAATTCCACTTCGATGGAACGAAAGAACGCTCGCGTCGATAGGATTTTATTTGTCGCAAGTTGGTCGCGATAACGCGAATCTAACCGGGCGGCGAAACCGGAATAAAATTTCGCCGGGGCGGCGAATTGGAAATAAAATAATGGCGCGATTTCGCCCGCCGTGAAACGTTTATTAGCTGAAACGTCGCACTCCCCCATGACTGCTCCCGACGTTTATTGCCGACTGTTACTTTTAACCACGGCAAAGTAATCCCCGCGGAATATTTGATCCCGACTGCGTGCAGCCGTTTTAACCCTCATTGCGGCGGCACAGTTTGATGAGGGCCATAAGTTCGTGTCGACGTTTTTACCTCTTTCTCCTCCTCTTCCTCCTCGCTATACTCGCGCACGTGTATCTCGCAAAGTACAGCGGTATTCAGCAAAGTACACCATTTGCATACGGAGAGCCGTAACGCATCAGAGCCGTTCCGAGAGATAGACCGAGTACGATCAGCATCGTTGACATTCGTCAGCAACGCGCGTTTCTCCGAGAATGAGGAGGATGATGGGCGAAAATAGATTGTAACGATGTTAAGGTGCTAAAAGACATTTTTAGATTATTTAAATATTCAATAGAATAATCTTATTACCATTAAACGCTCTTATTTTACGGCTACTGAATAATTTACAAACGTTAGGTGATTAGCTTAACGCTCTCAAAGTGGACTATTTAAAACCGATAATAATGGGATACAATAAAACTGATGAAACCACTGGCGAATTATAGAAAATGGTCGTTTTAATTCCTCGTTATATAATATAATTAAAACATTACGTTGAAAGGTACATTAGTATACATGATATATTTATATTCATATACACACGTTTATATATTGCCGACCAAAAGTTTCAGATTATTTATTGAAAATGTACGTTATATGAAATGAAATCAAATTTATACATTATAATTTAACACATTTTTGTTATTTGACTCATTGTTTTATATAATAAAATGAAAAATAATATAAAATATTTGGAATTTCTAGAAAAAATATTTTTTACAAAATGAACAGCACTAAAGAGTATTAGACACTTTTTTCGTCAAAGTAGCCACTTTTACATTTAATCACTTTTTTTACCAATCTAAGTTATATATAATCTAGCTACAAGTTTAATATAAGTTAAATTTAGTTTATTAGTTTTTTTGTTTAATTTATAACTTGAGTTCATCATATTTGTAGAAAAAAGGCTTTATGATTGTAAGTTCATTTTCTTAAAATTAAACAATGCTATGTTAACCACAATTGTGCTAAATATAATGCCTATTTACTTTTAAATTAACCCTCCGCCTGAACACGTGGGTCGTTGGTGTCTGAGCCAAAATAACATTTACTTTTATCTGTTAAACCGGCAAACATGCCTGCCTGGCTTCTCTACCTAAAAAAATTAGGCGATAGAAGGGACTCGTAACCGTTACAAAGGCCGAGCCGTTACAAAAGCTCAGTATACCGCCGATTGCCAAACAAGTCAAATCTTGCACGAACGTGAACGACCCAGGCATTCAGAAGACGTCACTATTTTGTGTAAGTAACATATTTGCTAATTATGTATGAAAAATATTTTTTTTTGTCAAAACAATATTTCCTTGAAAGATTTTTACAAATCGTCCCTTCCCTATATTTAGTTATTGCTAAATAAAAATAAAAAATAAAAATATAATTATCCTTTATTAACTTTTTAAAAACAATTATTACATAATACTTTTTAATAAAATATTGTTAAATGTTTGACATATTCAAATATATATAATTTTAATAATAATTAGGATAAGACCGCATATATGTATAAATATATATAATTTTAACTTTAATTCTGATTTATTCATGATTTTTACTACTAAAAAGTTGTCAATTTTGATCCTCCTAAATAATTACTTATTTGCAGATATCGATTAACACAATTTTTTCTTGAACATTGAAGTGAAAAATCTTAAAAGGATTTTTTCTCCTCCATATAGAAAATAAGTTACATATTTTTAAAGAAACTCACGTCTTTTTCCTTCGTTAGTGTTCAGAATTCATTAAAAATAAAATATTTAATAAGTAATTTTTATCAAAGTGACTATGAAATCATTAACTACAATGTAGACAGATGTTCCACGAATTTTTTTAGATTTTTAAAAATACTTTAAAGTGAGGAAAATAGACGCAAAAGACCTACATATTCAGTAGAACGGTGTCATAAAAACGTTTTCAGTCGGAGGGTTAAGAAAAAATATTAAGTAAGGCATGAATCGGACTTTTAAATAGTGTTTCACTGGAATATTCTTAATTTTATATATGGTCTCTAACTTTACCGATAGTGTATATATGTGATGAGTATATATACATCGATAAATTAATTTGTACGGTAACAAAAATAGAGATACGATCTTCCCATTCGCTGTGCCGTTCATTATTCATCGTCGCACGTTTATTTTATTTTGCACGACATTCCCTGTCCCTGCCGTAAATACGATTAAAAATCGGATGAGCTTTCATAAAATCGGGAACGCGAGGACTCGGCCATTAAAACGGCTCTCGGATAAATGCGAGACTTAAATAGCATCGATGCGTCGCGCGAGTGCATTCATCGTACCGGCCGGCCCCATTATTCGCGCTCGCGTTTGACGTGTCAGTAAATATAAATCACGGTCGGGCGTCTAAGGAGCTCCCGGATTATTGTCCGTGTTGCGTCGACTGGAGCCGGTATCCCAGGAACACACCGGGAGTTCTTCCCGATGACAAACGTACATTGTTCGCCCCCGTGCCATTGTTGCGCCCGCAACAATGAGGCAATATATACGAATGTGCCCGGCGCGCGCGGTACCACGGTGGAAACTCCGGCGGCGACTAACGGGCGTTGCTTTTTGTCCCGAAAATGCAAATTGCAACTCCCTCCCCCGTCGCGGCGGTCGTTCCAACACGACTGGAATTAATCAATTCTCCGGTACTTGTACTGCACTTCGCGCAGCGTCCCCGCCTCTTATCCGTGTTAACTGCGCAAGTTGCGCGATTAATGCTCTTATCGCTACATTGCTGCTCCGCGCGATCGTCGCGCGTTCGACGACCGCTGCGATCTCGCGATCGGGCCATCACCGCGGGGAGCCTCGCGCAGACGAATCATTCTGGCGAATTGTACCCTGTTAGATATTAAGGGATCAAACTTAAACCAATTTCTTGGGTTAATTTATATTTGGTTATTTTTAACTTTCACGTGTATCAAAATTTATTATTTTAACACAAAATATATGGTTAAAAAACAACCACATCAAATCAACCCACTTTTTAGATTGACCAATCCATTTTTTATTTATTCGGTCCAAATTTTAGTCAGATTTTAATATATTCCTTGAGTTAAATAATTAAACTTAATTGTTCTAGTTATTTAACAAGATATTGAATGGGAACGGTATCGACTTATAGAAATGGTTATAAATGACCCAAATTTGGTTCAATTTAAACCAATTTTTTGGGTTAATGTATATTTATTCCGACGTAACTGGCAATTTTTATTAATTATTACATATAAAGCGACGTTTCGACCATTGTATTTGGTCCTTATCAAGCAAATCTATAAAAATACAATTTAATTTCGTAAATTCAACAATTAAAGTTATTAGTTATAAAGGAAACGAGCAACA
>NJRP01000268.1:110390-122505 GCA_003063835.1 Aphaenogaster floridana
TAATAATTAATAAAAATTGCCAGTTACGTCGGAATAACTACATTTTCCTTTCTTTGTTAATCATCACTGGCGGAATTGAAGAGTTTCATTTAGTTTAATGTATATTTGGTTATTTTTAACTTTTACGTGTGTCAGAATGTATTATTTTAACACAAAATATGTGGTTAAAAAACAACCACATCAAATTAACCCATTTTTTAGATTGATTAACCCATTTTTTATTTATTCGGTCCAAATTTTAGTCAGATTTTAATATATTCCTTGAGTTAAATAATTCAACTTAATTGTTCTAGTTATTTAACAAGATATTGGATAGGAACAGTATCGACTTATAGAAATGGTTATAAATGACCCAAATTTGGTTCAATTTAATATTACAAATTTAACAGTGTAAAGGCCATTGAAAAAGTTTCAGTCGTAGTCGTAAAGCCGTAAGCAAGTCGACCGATCACAGTCACGCACAATATAATAAAAATGTTTAACTGTGATTGATCGATTTGCTTACGACCTTACGGTTACGACTAAAACTTTTTCACGTGCAATGGCCTTAAGAGGAGGTGCAGAACGCGTCTAGAATCCGTGATATGTATGCTTCTTGCGCCCCCGCGTCCAGACTCCAGAAGCGCTTTTCGCGCGCGCACTCGAAACCGCGTGCTCGAGAGCCGCGGCGTTATTTTACGTAAGAGGCGCATTCTTGCGGCGTCCGCAAAATCGGGAGGGCAACCGGCGGGAAAAGACGACCGTTTATCTTCCTCGCGCCGGGGGAACGACGAGGCAACTTTGTTAGTGAGAATTAGCTGCTCTCTGCCTTTCAGGAAGAGAAGTTTCTCTCCTCCTGAAAACAACGTCGCGGCGCGACAATTTCGGAGACGCCGCCGTCGCCGGGAAAGAGCTCGGAGCGCAACGCCAACCAAACTCGTTAGATGTATGTGCGAGATAATCGTAATTTATTTTTCGCCGTGCGAAAAGAGTGGTAACGAGAGGACCGCGGATCCGAGCGACATTAGCCGGCGCGAGTAGCTCGCGCGCGGCGCGTACGAATATTCCTAATTTTAATGGAAATTCCGTTACGCGGAACGTATTTACCTGCCCTCCTGCGCCTCGCGGCTACAAAGGACGAAATTCCGCGAATGAACAAACGGCGCAACCGAAGCGAACTCTTGCCGGATTAAGGGAGTGATTTCCGCGAAATTGCAGCTGCGCCACGGCATAATAATTCAAAACTAATTGCCGTGCTTGCGGTAATTATTTCCTCGTATGCGCCAAGGGTCCCTCCTCGCGATATCGTCGGCTCTACACTTTTACAAGATAATGACCGTTGTGAAAATTTTATCACGCCAGCTAATTCCGCCTGCGCCCGTGACCCGCACTTTATTAATCCGCGCAGGCTGCAGCTTTTTCCATGTAATTCATTTTATTCGGTAACAAAATTTGTATTAATACGTAAATGTAACGAGATGGATATTTATTTCTTCAACACTTTTGTGCAAAAATAGTTCAGTCTATTAAATTGTCTAGTAGTAGCAACATTTGAGACATCAGTAATTATTTGTTAAATATTTATTATTAAAATTGCGTATTCACGAGGATTATCCGGGAATTATCGACCGCTTTGCCATAAAAAGCTTTTAATTAAAAATTTCTTGAAAAAGTTTTAAAACTACATACCTTAGTCTACTTTTCAATATATCGTCAACATTGAGGTCATAGCGATCCACCAGCTTTAAAATACCCTCTTTATAGTCCTTTGCCGCTAGTCCATTAAGCCATTGCTTAATAGTTTCTTTCAACTCGTCGTCACTCATAAATTGCGTGCCGCCAAAGAAGTCTTTCAACATTCTGAAGAGATGAAAATCACTTAGCGCTAAGTCTGGACTGTATAGGGGATGGTTGAAAACTTTCCATCCACAAAATTTGGACTAAGTGCCTCACAATATTAACGATGACTATGTTGAAACGTAGGCTAAGATATGTAGATTTATTAAAGAAACCTTTTGGGGAAGTTTTCAATTAAATACTTTTATAGTGAAACGGTCGTTAATTCTTGGATAACTCTCGTATCTATGTATATCTATTTTTCAACATTTGTTAATGGATCTAAAGCGGAAAACTTCGTCGGGGGTGAAAATGGATTTTTGTAACGAAGCGGCATAATTAAAATTCGGTTGGTCAGAGCTCTCGAATTTGGAATTCGATATCAAATCATGTCGTAATGAACAAACCATTATTCGAAATGGTGATGACTCGATCAGCCATTATCAAATGATCATAGAGAGGTATTTAGTGCAACGCACATGATTATTCATAGCTGCGCTGGCGCTGCTGTTAGCTTTGTTCCACTCTGATTTCGAAACGATCGATTGCACAGTTCAACATCGATAAATGATGTACCATGGCAAAGAGTGTAACTCTGTCGCTATTAATCCCGAATTCCACTAGGATTTTCAATATTTCAGGGGAAATGGAAATGTTCCATAAAATTTATAAAACTACGCTGTACGAAACCACTCGTTGGAAATTTTCGTTAAAAATCATATAATGATATGCGGTCTCTCTTTCTCTCTCTCTCTCTCTCTCTCTCTCTCTCTCTCTCTCTCAATTTAAATAATAAAATTTCGAAATTACACGAGAGAATTTACACACGCGAGCGTGTAATTGGTAGAAAAAATGGACAGATTAAAATTAATTTACATTTAATCCTGTTATACAAATTCTACCCGGAGATTTTTAACGGCAAATCAAAATTAATTCGCGCGAGATTCAATCCCGCGACTTCGCGTACCTCATTCTCCGGGATTAGGGATTTTAGCGTTTTCGCGAGGGGATCCTCGGGGGGATTCCCCGGGGTGTCACGGATCCACATCCCGCTTTTCCATCTCTGACGTTGAGCCGCGAATGTTCGGGGAAACGACAAGACCGTCTAATGAGCAGACTAGACCGTACACAGCGCGGATCCGTGAATGGGAGATAAGCTTAAGTCGACCATCACCGGTTGCTCGTCGTCGTCTACGACATTCGCTATACGTCCGAATTGTATGCCGTACATCGCCATGCAACGTATACATGGAATATAGGTATCCTAGCGGCAGTTGCGCCCAGACATCTCCTCCAGGCACTCGAGGTTTATTGTTGGTTTCTCAGTGTTGCGGCGAGAACTCACGCTATCTTCCGTTACCCAGCGTCTGCCGGGTCGGTCGGTCGGTCTTACGGTAATCCGCAATGCAATTTGGGAAAAACAACGTTTCGGTGGATTTAACGGTGTAACGTACCCAGTATCCCTCTGACTTTTTGACAGTACCCGGCAGCGCGTGTACCGCAAAGTTTTGGCAAAATTCACAGGATGAATGGAAAAGCATGTATATTTGAAGATACAATTATGAAACATCAACAAGAATTTTGAACAGTGTACCACTCCGTTGTACCGCTCTAGAGTTAATGGATGTTCTCAGTTCTCTCCCTACGCGAAGGTTCGTCTTTATGAAGGTTTCTTCGTGCTAGATGGTAGAACGTAGAAGCCCGAATTTAATTTTAATGGTAGATCCTTTGACGAATTTGCAATGAATTTTCCTTAAGGGGAAAACGTCGAGAAAAGTCGATATTCGTTTCGTCATCGATATTAACCCTTTAGACGGGGAGCATTTTTAAATAGCGATAATTTAGCGAAAAATCATCGTATTGAGATGAACCAAAGCTCAAATTAAAGCTTAAAATAACTCAGCGAAAAATCATCGTATTAAGATGAACCAAAGCTCAAATTAAAGCTTGAAGTTCAAGCTTTAATTTGAGCTTTGGTTCATCTCAATACGATGATTTTTCGCTGAGTTATCGCTATTTAAAAATGCATGTAAACATGCTACACGTCCGCAAAGGGTTAAACGTTATCTAATTTACAATTTAATTTAAAAATGTAGTTTAAGGGGATCCTGTAGTGAAGACCGAACTCTGACGCGAGAGCCGACTTTACCGACCAATTTACAATACATACATAGATTTACGAAACATCGATACATCACTACATACTACTACATCAATATCGCACGCACACATGCGCACAAATTTCAGGCACACTAATCTTTTATATTAGGTATCTGAGTCTAATTCTAAGAATTCATCATTGTTTCTTCATGTAATCCGCATTCAGAACCGTTCCCATTTTGTATAAACAGACTGCAAAATTTTTGTATGAAGCAAATATAGGCATTCATTGACAGCTCTAGGCGCCATATTGGACTAAGTGTAGGTAAAAAGATCTACATTTCTTAACTTTTTTTTTGGCATAAAGTCGATTAGTTTTGAACGCATTAGTGTCTGTACGTTAATTGTAAGGAAGGATTTTTAAATCTGTACAGGCAATTAGAAGATTAGCGTGTTGGAAAAAAATCGCGTTCGGTCGGTATTTCCCGTCAGTATAGGATCCCCTTAATAAGGATACATTCTTTACATGCATGTTGATCATTATGTAACAGTGAAGTAACAGCTTGAAAAATCCTGAATTCATGATGCGAGCACATCGTTCGCCTGCGTGCACCTGCAATGCCGACCTTTTCTATGCGATTACGCCACGCGTTGCTGCAAAGCGACATGTGCCTCTTACGGAAATGAATACGCTGTAAATACGATGGACACGAATTCACGTGCGCAAGAAATACGCGTCTTTCTATTAAAACTGTTGGATGAAATTGCGCCATGTGTGAGAGAATACATCGTTAGATCATCAATTAGTGCGCCTGTTTCATATAAAAATTGTTGTAAATAATAATACGAAATACTAACAGCTTTATATGAAATCGTTTAGACGTCTGTTTAAATATTTTGCATTACGCAAATTGCAATATGAGCGTGACAAATCTATGAGTGAACTTGATCTGAATTTTCGCACCGCCTGAGTTTTCAAAATTTGAGCAAGATCTCTACCAGCTTTGGTGGTATCGCTGTTTGCAAAGACGTGTTTGATTCAATCTCGAGTGCTGGCCATGGACAGATAGTTTCGCAGTATTCACCGTATTTCGCGAGAATGAAAGGGTTAGAACTCGAGAACCACCTAGCAACGGCGAGCTCGTAAGTACGTACAACTTAGTTGGCCGTACGCCGAAGGGTTGGTGTGAAGAGAGGGTGGAAAACACAGCGGTAACATAATCAGAACTTTTAAATCTTTATATAAAATTTATTATCTAACCTGCACGGAAAGAACGATTTTGCTAAAGTATCTTAAAATTTGGCCAGATACAGATCTGAAAATAATTTTGTTAAACCAAAAGTAACCACGTCGGACGCTCAAACATGATGATAATGCTACAAAAAGTTTTGATATTCCAGCAATTATTTTTAGCGTTCTACATAATTATTTTAATGGCCCAACAAAATTATTTTCAGATCTGCATCTGGCCAAATTTTTAGATATTTTAGCAAAACCATTTTTTCCGTGTGTCTATTCTTATTAGTATTTTACCAATCTTGGAACTGCAAATGGCAACGTCAAGAGAATTGTCAGATGCAAATAGATCTATTTATGATTATCTCTTCACTGTCTATAATTCAAGATATTAAACTTCGATAATTGAAGAAGCTATAGAAATAATTATGTAATAAATTTGATATAGATGAGTTATATAATTATTTTTTACGAGAATTTTTTTAAAAATCAAGGAAAATAAGGAATTTTCTTCCAGAAAATCTGGAAGGAACAGAGAATTTAACAATATCAAGAAAGTATCAAACACATTTAATTTGAGAATTCTTTCTAGCATATTTTCTCAGTGTTCCAGTGTTTCTTTTCCTTTTCTAAGGAGAGGATGAGCTTCCAGTATTTATTGACTGCTTTACTCACTCGTACCACATAACAGCTACTCCAGCGCAGGGAAGAGATGCATCCCGGCCGTTATTCACGTTTGTCGCTTTAGCAGCTGCGCGAGTCGTTTCTCGTTGCTCGTGGTTTATCCGCGACTGCTAAGTGCCAAGGTACATCGAAAGCAGAGCTGCCCGCACAGTTTGCTCGCATAATTCCCGAGTTTTCCCCGTCTCGTCGGATACACGATTAGGCGCGTCCCGCGAGGCGAGTACCGCGCAAAAGTCGGAACATTCGTTTGTAAGGACGACGACGACGACGACGACAACGACGACGAGGACGCGATTATCTCATCGCGCGGAGAACAGCGCGCGTCAGATTACAGCATCAGCGCATTCTCTATTATTACTGTCGCCTGCGGCACGCTGATGCTTCCCGGCGTGGACGGAATGAATATGGTTTCTGCTGAAACGACAAGTTGTTTATCGGAAAGAAAGTAGAAATCTTTAAGAGAGAAACTTGTCTGTATCTTCTTTCAAAATTTAGATCCAGCCGTCATCGATCGAGAAATTGATCCTCCGCCGCATGATTTTTTACATCGGTACGTCTCCTCGGGGTTTAACAAAAGAAACTGTTTTATCTTGTAAGAAAAAGTTTTGCTGACAGAGAAATATTTATTTTTAAGAAGCGAGGGAGAGAAATATCGCTTCCGCGAGAAACAGTTTAGACTGATTCGAAAAAGTTCCAGCGAAATATCTGAAGCTGCAGAGATGGAAGAGAGATTCCGTGACGCTTTCGTGCCCAGCTTCTTCTTTTTTTTCTTCTTCTTCAATCATTTGCCGCGGCGCTACATTTCCATTTCTTATTATTTATATTCTTTATTAAGAAAGATAAAGAGCGCGACTGTTTCAACTGGAAGTCTTCGAAAGTATGATTGATGGCGTGCGGTGGGGATTTTACGCCGGTAAAATATCGCGTGGCGTGTTCCCACATATTTTCTTCCGCGAGTATCATTTATTACGAACGAAAACGGCGCGTAACGTTTGATCCTAATGGTTTTATTATCTCCGTCGTCGCTTCTGTTTCGTTTTCGCCCCCTCCGTGTGCCGCGTACATGCCCGGCCGGGACATCTGTCCATCCGCCACATGGAAAGCGTGCTTTCTACCGCGTATATGCCACTCCGCTTCATCCATATGCAATCTGTAAAGTAGCCGTAACATTACCCGCCACGGGCGAAACGGCGAATTACAGACGTTGATAGTGCGCGCGCTTATGATCTGTCCCGATTTAATTCGCCAATCCCTTCGAGTGAAAACGCGCGCGCGTATACCTATTATATTCTACCCTCTCTGATTAACTTTCCTTCTGTATTTCCTTTCGAATTAATAAATAAAGAGCTACCCCTTTCGCCACTTAGTTTTTTTCTGGGAATTGTTTGTCTATTAAAGCGTCCGGGAATTTTAATGAGCTAATTTTCTTTGAACTCTACACGGAAAAAACAATAAGGTTGCCACAACCACAATAATAGTAACATTTGGTACAGCCACATCCTGTGGTTGTCACATTCACATTGTTTTGTGTAGTGCATCTATATATGTTTGTCTCAACATTCACTATGTTTGTCTCAACATTCACTATGTTTGCCGTACCAAATGCATATAGTTGCCTTCACATCAATGTGAACAACCACAGGACGTGGCTGTAACAACCACAGGACGTGGCTGTACCAAATGTTACTATTATTGTGGTTGTGGCAACCTTATTGTTTTTTCCGTGTAACATTCCACTGACCTGTAATAAATACATTCTTTTCCTCGATTTAATTGTGCTTTTCCGAAGAGAATCCGGAATGCATCGACAGTGTATCGACGTTCTCGCGATCGTTATCTGTAATTGTCATTAGTGATATAAATAATTTAGCGTGGTTGCAATTATTATTTCAACAATCGTTAATATCTGCGCTTGATTTTTAATTAGACTTTCTCGTCTGCGATTTTATGTCGTGAAACCTTTTTTCAATCTATCAAAAAATTTCTCTCTGCTTAATAAATATATTTATACTCGCGGGAAAGGAAAAAGAAATTCCACGATAAAAAATTCAGAATCAATTCCAGATAATATTTCCGGCCAAATTAAATTTATGCATATTTGATTGTTAATTGAAAAATGTTCGAGCTTTACATTTCTCTTAATGAAGAGTTAATATCATAATTTCGCTTTGATAAAATCTGGACATTTTTTAAAGTGGGAAGCGATGTAAATTGGAAACTTGTCCGCATTTTCGTATCTCGTATGTTGGATATTTCATACACAGATGTTGACGCAATTATTCATAAATGCTTATAATATCGAAAAACGTTATGTGAAACACGTTCGATCCATTTTCAACGATCCAACGTAGCGAATCGGTCGTAACATCGATTGATCTATCTATGACATTGTGCCCAACGATTTTTGCAGACAGCCGATCATTAGTCAATTAATGTCGGCCTTGTCGACCATAATCGCGTGTTAGCATGACATCCGCCGTAACAGAGACGCGTGGTAAACAGTCGATCGTGGAATGTTCATTTCCGCGAGCGTCGCAGGACAATGAACGCTAAACGGATCCTGCCGCGGGGCAGGCAGGATACGACTGACGTACATATACGTCCGCCGAGTGATGTATATACACGTAGTGGCCTGCAAATGGCAACTTCGGGATAGTCTACGCGCATAATCAGATGCAGCAACGAGCATTCAATTAGCTCCGGTAAGCAATCCATTTGGAGATGAAAAGGACGACTGGTCTGGTCGTCCTGGGCCGAGAGAGCGGGGAAGGTTTGCGATCGTGCTTTAAATACAAATCGCAGCAGGTGGGATAAATCTTTATAAAAAAAAATCAACAATGAAACGCGGCCATTTTTTTTAGTTCTAAGCAGTTTAACACCCTCTCGTACGTTACTTTAACATCCTCTTGTACGTTATTCATATCGAGGAAGCTTGTATTTTTGTTTTGATTAAATATCGCGTCGATTCAATTACACTTGTTGCAATTGAACTTCTCAAAATAAAATTATATCGATGAGACAAAACAAACCTTTTTCGGCGCTATAATGAATATCGACACTAAAACGCGGCCATTGTTTTAGCTCTCTACTTTAATACTTTCTCGTATATCCGTACCGAGAAAGCTTGTATCTTTTTTAATTAAGTGCCACGTCGATTCAATTATACGAGTCTTGCAATTTCTGCACATTAAACCTCTCAAAATAGATTATCGAGGCAAAACACACCTTTCCCAGCGCTGCAATGAATATATACGACGACGTTTCGGAAATTCATGAGCGGAGATGCTCGAATCGATAACACGAATAACCCATTTTCCAAATAAAGCAACCGCGAGGGATTGACGGCTTTCCCTTCTTTCGCGTTATCTTAACCATGGGCATGAGCATGGCGCACGAACATCTGACAATCGCGATATCGTCGTGCATTTTTCACGAGCGCGCGCTGCCAACAATGTCTCCGAGACAGTCAGAAATTATTCAGCCACTCATCCCGCCGTTCTCGATTTATCCTCGGGGTCGATGCACTCCGCGCGCGCACACATCGCGCACGTCCGTGTCGCTAACCGCGAATGATATTTAGCGATGTTTCGATGCCCCGATCGCACGCTCGCGAAGAATATAACTCGCCGCTAAAAGATTCACGGCGGCCTCGTTGATTTCGACGACGTGTGCGTCCATATATACGAGCGCGAGCGCGATATCAATCTTCCATTCCGGCAAATGTCAAAGTTCCGTCCGTTTATTTGCGGTCGTCTCATTACGAATATACGCGCGGACCTTCGCGGAAAACCGACCAGAAAATTAGCTCCCGCCGTCGTGTTTCCAGGCCGCGTTTCCCTCGTCCTTCGCAAAAACGCCCGAAAACGGTTACATTTTTGTTTATCCTTTATTCCACGGCCCACTTGCACATACCTCTCGCTTTAAGTGCACAAAAGCACGCATAGCAGGCGGCGGTGTAAAAATGCGCGGACCCAATTTCACAAGTGCCAGAATTTAATTGGTGGCAACGCGAAAATTATGAAAAACAGGAAAAAACCGCGAGAGAAGAGCTCGGAGGTTTTGCGAGAGACGCGATTTTTTAGCCGGATAAGCATCCGGACTGGTCGCCGTCGTTGCTAATAAGCGGCTGTTTCCCTGTCGCGAAATCTCGTCTCTCTTGCGCATTCGCCAAAGCGTCGCGACGCGAGGCAGCGAGGGTTGCGATGCGAAACGAGAGGGAGAAAAAGGACGGAGGAGAGAGGAAAAAAAGGGACGGTACTCGAATCAACTCGCGTCCGACGACTATTTGTCACGCGGCACGGCCCGCCATTTCTTCATGAGGTGCTCGGTTTACGCATTAATCCGGCTAGATGAGAGGAGAAAAAAAATTGTGCAAACAGCGCTTCAACGCAGGCAGCCGCTGCTTTATCCGTCTCCTCCTCCGCCCTCTTCCACCCTTCCCTTTGTACTCGGCCCTTTCCCCGAATCCCCACGGCCTCAACGCATGCCGTGCGACGTTCGCGCGAGTCGGTATGACACGCAAGCTCGTAATTAAGCCGAGCTTTAATTTATCGCTTGTAATCCGTAATTGTCAACGGCGGGGGACAGAAAAAAAGCGTCGGGAAATAATAATGCTAATTCGAGCAAACATCGCCGGGAGCCGGACCGGAGATGGAGACGGACTTAATGGGGATTAAAATAAACGGCGAATCCGCGGCGGTAAACGATCGCGAATACGGTAATCGTCGGAACAGACGAAATTGATTCACCGAGTTGACGTGGATGAAAAGACGAATAAATCTCGACGCCAGTCAAACGTCGGATCGGGCGAAGTCGCTCCGCATTTCGGTGGCTCGAGCTGATTGTACTTTTTGACGAATACCCATTGCATATTGTATTTCCTTTTTTTTCCCCATCAGCTGAACGCGCGGTGTTTTTAATTGCTGTAATTTAATAAATAAACGCGAATAAAAGTATAAATGAATGGTTTCATTTAAATGCTCGCTTTAAAATCCATTAGTTTTTACCCCCCCCGTTGTATATCTAGTTTATTATTCGTCTGCTTGGATAGTTTTTATCCATCCGCCGTAAAAAATGCAGTATGAAAAACGTTTTCGTACCTCTCGCACCATTACTGTATAGAACGTTTCAGTGAAATATTAAGCTGATGAACCGAATCGATCGATATAACAATAACGTATGTACGTTAATCGGCTTAATGAACGGTATGAACGGTAAATTTTAACCGCATAAATATTTTTGGTGTTTGTTAATAATTTACCTTCATCCTACCCTGGCGCTTTTCCAGTGATTACGAAGGAAGTATAAGTTTGGAAGGGTTAAGGGATACTTCTGCTCCAAGGGTTAGTACGGCTCGTCGTAGACGAGTGAACGTTTACACTGTGCGCTATTGTCGTTGTAAAAAGTTTTCGGTTACGACCGCGCACACGTCCCGCCGCAGAGAGACGGCGCCGTCGAGACTTTCGGCGAGGTCGTGAGAAATTAAAGTTTCGCGGAGGAACTAGGTACTGGGCGATCCATAGCACTCGTCTAACTGTTCCCTTAAAGTCCGCCAGTCGCGGCGCGGCGGTAGGAATATTGCGGTCGCCAAGGGATATAAATCCTGCGATATGGGCGACCGCGCGCGGATTTTACGACGGAAGGACCGACGACTCGAAGAATGCATTTCGCTTTCCTGGCGCCTAAATTAATCCGCGTGCGAAACGTTTCCTCGTTTTCCCCGTTCGTTTCCCGAGCGCGTTCGCGACCACCGGCGGACGCGAGTGGTTTCTCGAAGAAAACTTCGGTAGTTAAGAGCTCGGCTTTAATCGAATAATCCGTGGCTGCGGTCTGGCCGGCACGATCTTTTGAGGCGACCAAAATACGTAAGGCCACGTTTTTGGCCACGTTGAAGCGGTATTAGTAAACGGATACCTAGGATTTTCATAGTCCATGTATAGTCCATTCTTATATTTAAGACCATCATAACCTTTTCGCGCCGACTTTTTTTCTTTGGATTTCTTTATGTTTCACGACATAAATCGAGTTTTTGCCCCAGGACCTGCATGAGACCCAACAGAATTTTTCAAATCTTCGATGGGACACATATGTCCCGCTAGGCGCGAAAGGGTTAAGTATACACGGAGAGAATGGTTTTGCTGAAATATCTAAAAATTTGGTCAGATACAGATCTGAAAATAATTTTAAGATTAAGTGATAACATTCGTTGTGTATTGCAAGATTTAAATTTCCGAACATTATATACTATTCCCAAGAAACTTAACTGTATAATTAAAAGAG
>NJRP01000268.1:123031-140498 GCA_003063835.1 Aphaenogaster floridana
GCTGATGTTGTCGTATTATTCATAATTTGTTATCTTTGTTTTAGATGACTTTTTTGGGTAAATGTCATAAACTTATGTAATTATATAATTCAATGTATCGCACTTGAAAAGGACCAAATTTCATGGTCGAAACGTAGTGCTTTTCTTTTTACAATACATCTGGCCAGTCAGGTCGAATTAAAATTAACATTTTTGTTGAAAATAATTTTGTTAGACCATCAAAAGTAACTATGTAGAGTACTCAAACATGATGATAATGCTGCAAAAAGTTTTGATAGTCCAGCAACTATTTTGGGCGTCCTACATAATTATTTTGATGACCCAACAAAATTATTTTCAGATCTTTATTTGGCCAAATTTTTAAATATTTCAGCAAAACCATTCTTTCCGTACAGTCTTAAAATGTCATAAACCAATCTCACAGAGCCGTATTAGCGTCTTAAGACATTACGTAAGACGATCTTAAAAGAACGGACTATGAATATCGGTCCTACTTTACATTCTACATACACGGAAAAAATGATTTTGCTGAAGTATCTGAAAATTTAGCCTGATATAAATCTGAAAATAATTATGTTCGGCCAACAAAATAATTATGCACCGGATAACAATGCTACAAAAAATTTTGACATTCTAGCAATCAGCTTGAGCGTCCAATATAATTATTTAGATGGTCCAACGTAATTATTTTCAAATCTGTATCTGGCTAAACTTTTAGATATACTTCGGCAAAATTGTTTTTTCTGTGTAAAATATGCGAATGAATATCAAGAAACACGGTCGTGTCTCGCTTCAAATATATGTCATTACTTTTTTTAGGAAGCATAAAAAATGATAATATTGTAATGTATATTTCTCGCGTTAATATTTTTTGCTTAAAATTATTTAATTAATATATGAGAAACGTGAATTAAACGCCCATGCAAAGTTTGGGAGAATCTGAATGAAGTGAAAGAATTAAAATTTAATTTAGAACAAAAGAATGCAGAATATACAGAATGCTGTAAAATTTTCGAATATAATCGACATTTTTTACGATTTTTAGTCGAAAAAATGTTAATCCGCTTTTCTATACACAGTCAGCGCGTTTAAATGGACGCTCATACCTTTTAATTTGTGATTTCAACGAAACACATTTTTGTATCGCATAAACATTGCTTTAACAACATTAACGATGCAATGTCGATTTAAAACCAGTAAATTGAGAATGTCATATTCGAAAACTGCTAAAAGCAAAAAAGATAAACTCGTTATTTCAAAAATATAAACGAAGAGATTTGGAAACTAAACCGTATACAGGGTGAATCGAAATACGTGGTACTCGATGATCCTACGAGATAAATCTAAATGAGAGAAAATTATAATTATACAAATTATAAATTTTTTTCGAATAAGGTTGTCTTGTTTTTGAGAGAAAGAACTTTGAAAGTTTCGTGTACACTTGATATTTGATGTAACGATTTTCACTACAGATGTTCTGTATGGTTTGTTTATTATCAGGACTAACTAATTCAATCAGCTGATTCTCTTAAGATCGACAAGTGAATTTGTGTGAGACGAAAAATAATTTTATCTCTTACATATTTATTTTTTATTTAGTCGAGATATTGTTGAAAACGTTGGCCATTTTATTATATACAAAATTGTATTCTGCATATTAAATTAGAATGGATTGTTTCTATTCTGTTCTTTTAATTCTATCAGTTGCAATATAAGTGCACGTGTGCTCGATTAACTTTCATAGCTTTCACGCTTTTTTCTCAAAAACGAGGCCTCATCTCGACAAAAAATTATTCTATCATTTCACCTTAAGCCCTGCGCACAATGGAGGAATATTAGGAATAGGAATCAGAGCTTTAGAATCAGTTTCCTTAATGAACACTAAAGATAAATGATAAATTACGTTGTATTTTTCGTATAACACATTCATGTCTTATATCTTATTAATATTCATTGTGCATTACGTTCAATATTCATTGAGGAAAAACTGATTCTAAAATTTTAATTCCTATTCCTAATATCTAATATTCCTCCATTGTGCGCAGGGCCTTATTCTGTGCCGTAGAATTCATCCCCTTCGCGATTGTACCACGTATTTCGGCCCTCTATATAATCGAAAACCCCGGGTAAAGATTCTTTGGATGGTTTTGTCTCGCGGAACCCAGTATGTAATAACTTCTCGCGCTTATGCCTGCCGAGTTCGCCGATTCGATCCCGCGCGCCGATTCGTGGCGGAACCGAATTGAAATTCCGGGGACGAGTGCATCTGAATGCGGACGCTTCGGCACTCGATGCGGCGCGAATGCATCACGTACGCGCCGACTGCGGAGCGTCGTGCGTAGGAACGTGCCACGTACGCACTCTCATCCCCGCGTCGTAGGGGGCCATCGGTTCACACGGGAAGGGGGGGGGGAAAGGGGACGAGAGATGTGGGTAAGGGACGAAAGGGGACGACAGACGCGGATTTGCCGAGGCGAAAGAGTCAAGCCGGAGGAGCGGAGAGCCGGCATCGAGTGCGAGAAAGCAGATGCACGTGGGATGAAAAGGGGGAGAGAGAGAGAGAGAGACACGTGCGCGGGTATAAGGTGGTCCACGCTTCGGTTGCCGCCGGTCACTTACCTCCGACTTTCGGCCGCCATATAAGGCGGTGGGCCGGTTCGTTTATTTTCGCTGCACTGGCTTCCATTTTCCTCGTTTCAGACGAAGTAGACGCGCACATATGTCTCGGAGGAAGAAAGGGGAAGGAAAGAAAGTATGGAGCGAGGAATAGCTAGCAGCGTGTAACGTGTCAATACTCCGAATTAATAATAAAAGCGTTTTAAGTGTGCATCTGCGAATATTTAACATTTCGAGAAAACATTTAATAAATTATAAGACGATTAATAACGACGATTAACATTTAATAAATTATAAGTCTTATAATTTATTAAATGTTTTCTCGAAATGTAAAATCTACTTTTCCAATCGCCAGTGAATAATTAACATTTAATAAATTCTAAGACGACACAAGTGGCAAGTACTGCCAGTACGAAAATATACCGATTAGAACGTGAGAATAAAAATAAATGAATTTCAAAAGCAAAATTTTTTCGAAATAACCAAAAATCTACTTTACTCATCTACTGTGTCGTCTTAGAATTTAATAAATGTTAATTATTCACTGGCGATTGGAAAAGTAGATTTTTGGTTATTTCGAGAAAATGTCGCTTCTGAAATTCATTAATTTTTATTCTCACGTTCTAATCGGTATATTTTCGTCAGATATACGTATGCAGAAAAAAGATCGAACAAATATACGAGTACCTATATTATAAATTTAATTGAAACGCGCCTTAAATAATGGTAGTTAAATAATCAAGATGTACGAGATTTAAAAAGTGCATTCGTAATGTTTACATCGCGGGGAATACCCTCTTTCCGATTTTATCTCTCGTTGAAAAATCTTCGTACACACGTCGGAGAACCGTCGCGTTATAAAGCGCGCAATGTACGCAGGAATAATCCGACAAAAAATGGTTGCGCGAAAGCGAACGAGCAACACGGCGGAAAGTGAAAAACAGGGGGACGAAAAAAAAAATAGTATAATTAATATACTCTCCACCATACTTTCCATTCCAACCCTCTCAATTATCGGCGCATCCATTCTGTCAGTGTCGAAGTGTAGTTAATGAAAGCGAACGAGTCGGACCGCGTCCGCACGTCCCTGTATAATACCGCAGCGGGGCGGGAGAACGAGCGGGACTGTCGAAAGCGAGACAGACAGACAGACAGACAGACAGAGAGAGAGAGAGAGAATGAGAAAAAGTAAGAGAGAGAAAAGGGATAAAGGAAGAAAGAGAGAAGAGAAGAGAGAAAAAGAGAGAAAGGAAGAGAGAGGAAGAAGGAAAAATGAGAAGAGAGAGAGAAAGGAAGAAAGAGAGAAGAAGAGAAAGGAAAGAGAGAGAGAGAAAGGACGAGAAAAAAGTAAGAGAGAAGAGAGAAAGATAAAGAAAGGAAGAGAGAAGAGAAGAGAGAAACAGAGAGGAAGAGAGAGAAAGAAAAGAGAGAGAGAGAGAGGAAGAAGGAAAGATGGGAAGAGAGGGAGAGAAAGAGAGAGAATCAGCTCTGTGGCATAGATATGCTCAACGGAGACGGAAACAGAAGTGCGCGCTGCAACGTGAGTCGCGCGAATGCGAATTGCGAGGACAAGAGCGCGGGAGAAGCGGCGTGGCGCGGCGCTTGCGGCGTCGCGGCGGCACTCGGCTGGGGCGGGAGTGGTGGGGGAGCGGGCGACGCGACTGCGAGTGGGGTGCCGTGCCGCCGCGCGCGGCAACGCTACGCACACCGGTCGCAGCATCCGTCCCGCGTCAGTCGGCTGCCGCGTTCCGAGGTGCTTGCGTCCTTGGGTGTCGGTCGCGTGCGTGCGGGCGAGGAGCCGGGTTTGCCGGACAGACGGACGAGCGAGCGAGCGAGCGCGAGTACCGCGACATTCTCGAACCGAGAGATAGCGATACGAGATCACTCTAGCTATTTGTCTCTCCCGCTTCCCTCGAGAGGCTCCGACTTACGGTCAGCTGCGTACAAGTCGACGGCGCGGCGTGTCGCGTGACTGTCGTTTGACGTGCCGCTCCGATCTGTGTGAACAGTTGCGTGCGAGAGAGAAAAATTATCTCAGCCCTCTCGGATCCTCCTCCGTGAATCTTTTCCTGCGTCGTCGTCATCCCGAAGATTCTCCTGCCATCGTGCGATCGCCGGCCCCGCGCAGACTGATCGAACAGGTACGTGATTTTTCTTACGGACTGTACCCGCGCGCGCCTAATGTGACGCGTGAGTGAGCGATATCGCGCCGGCCGATGCGACGCGAAACGTCCACTCTGCGTCTCGGAACGAGCCTCCTCTCTCGCTCTTTCGGGCGGGAGCACCCCGAAGTTTCAACAGCGCGCACCATTCTCAGAAGACGAATGGCCGTTACGGCATTTAATGTCGTTAACAGTGCCGGCCCCGTTAATTAGTAATCCCCCCTCCCCCTCCCGCTCCCCCCCCCCCGTATTCGGTCGACGCCGTGGCGCGGTGTCGATTACGAGTAACGTAAAACAGTCGCGTAGGTAGATATTGCCGGTGTCGCAATTAATATTGCAAATTCCGTTATTAAACGCGGCAATTTCGCCAACAACGTAATCACGTACGACCCCCCGAGTGATGTAAACATGCAAATTAGTAGTTTACACCGAGCAATATCGTCGTCGGAGACATTCCGAACTCATGGGTTACTCCGAACGACACACGTACCGCGTGCATTCTCACCGGGCCGCTTACGGGTTCGTGTGGTTTTTATTTTCGACCTCGTTGGGAATTGACGAACGTTAAGAACGACAAAGTTGCATTTTGTGCCAGTTGAGAAGGAGGAGGAGTGGAGGCGGTTGAAATATATCAATTTGTTAAAAAATCTAATGGAAAAATATTAACTCTGGACTTTGACATATTTTGGAACATTGTCATTTCCATTGGATGTAATTGTGTATGATCCATTTAATTAATCTTAATTTAATCACTTGAGAAGGACCAGAATCCATGGTCGAAACGTCGTGACTTTTTAATTTGAAATAAAATTGGCCAGTAGTGTCGAAACAAATCTCCTCTTTGGAAAAATATTATCAAACGAAAATCTCTCCAGGCTCGGTAGATTAGAAATGAATAAATAAACAACACTGTTAATTCCTTTGGATTATTTTTAACTTGTTCTACATTCTTAACTTATTTTAACTATTCTATAGGTATCCCGGATATGAAGACCCGAGGGGGAAAACAAGGAATGTCAGTTTTATACTTTTGAATAAAATGAATGTTAAAGTTTGTTATTTCTTCTACCCGAATGTTCTACCTTCATTTTTTCACTGATTAATACAGTTTTTAATCCAAGATGTACATTGTAGTATCATTGATGTTTGTAGTATCTCTTAAACGCTACAAAAAGACGTGCCCGCGCGACCATATCTCATTTTTAATAAAACTGACGTTCCTTGTTTTTTCCCCCGGGACTTCATATGTCGTCACTTTAACTAAAACACTGGTAAACATTTAACCATGTGTGTGTCAAAATGACCACATTTGTCGTTAATTTAACTAAAACAAGGTGTCGAAATTAACATATTGAGTAGGAGCAGTGGCGATACAATAATTAAAATACAATACAATGGTTAAAAATGACCCAAAGAAATTAATAGTGAATAAAGGGCTGATAAGCCAAGCTGGGTCTTTAGAAAAAGATTTTTAGATTTTAAAAAAAGCTTTTCTAGCTTGGCTTATTTACTCCTTATTGTTTATTTATTAACCCTCCGAAGAGAGCTGACGTCAAAATCTGTAACACAGGCACTGACGCTAGGTTTGTGAGATCTATTTAATTTATGTTGACTAAAAGGCGCTAATTAATTTCAAGAAACCAAAATGACATAACTCGTATAAAAAAAGAATGAATTCTAAAAGTACATTTTATCTAGCGATGACAAAGAAATTTATAATTGAGTGGGTCCAATTGACCCATCGTCCAGAAGGTTAATTTTGTCTAATTCTGTTAGAATTATCTGAGGGAAAAAATTGTAACACAAGTTTAGGAAGTTTTGCGCCAAATAATAAAAGATTGAAATATAGATATAAATATTAGGCAAATGAGAGTAACGGCGCGGAACTAGGTGCGCAAAGAATTCAACAAATGTAGTTACATTCTTTAAATTAAAAGTATATTGTTATTAATTCGTACGTTTCGGCTTCATTTAGAGCCATCTTCAGCAATACAGAAATTCGGGACGACGTATCTTACGCTCACAAGTCCACAAGACAAATCAACATTCCTCTGTCAATTCTAATCCTCGACCATGGTTGGATAGGCAGGTGAAAATCCTGCTAATCCCCTGCCTATCCAACCATGGTCGAGGATTAGAATTGACAGAGGAATGTTGACTTGTCTTGTGGACCTGTGAGCGTAAGATACATCGTCCCGAATTTCTGTATTGCTGAAGATGGCTCTAAATGAAGCCGAAACGTACGAATTAACAACAATATACTTTTATAACAATATACTTTTAATTTAAAGAATGTAACTACATTTGTTGAATTCTTTGCGCACCTAGTTCCGCGCCGTTACTCTCATTTGCCTAATATTTATATCTACACGGAAAAAACAATAAGGTTGCCACAACCACAATAATAGTAACATTTGGTACAGCCACGTCCTGTGGTTGTCACATTCACATTGTTTTGTGTAGTGTATCTATATATGTTTGTCTCAACATTCACTGTGTTTGCTGTACCAAATGCATATAGTTGCCTTCACATCAATGTGAATGTGACAACCACAGGACGTGACTGTACCAAATGTTACTATTATTGTGGTTGTGGCAACCTTATCATTTTTTCCGTGTATATTTTAATTTCGAGAGTCCTTTTATATTTTAAATAAAAGATTGATTCTTAACGGGAACCAAAATGACATAACTCGTATTTAAAAAAATGAATTCTAAGTTTATCTTATCTAGCGATGACAAGGAAATTTATAATTGAGTGGGTCCAATTGACCCATCGTCCGGAAGGTTAATTTTGTCTAAATCTATTAGAATTATCTGAGGGGAAAAATTGTATCACAAGTTTAGGAAGTTTTGCTTCAAATAATAAAAGATTGATGCCTAACACTGGCGGTTGAAGGCACTCCGAAGGATCTCATCTGTATTCTTCTAAAAAAGTGGAAAAAAATGATAAAGCGGGATCGCGCAAAAACTCGTATAAAAACTCGAGCAAAAATTCACGTAAAAACTCACGTTTATGACGACTCTGTCTCTCTCTCTTTCTCCCTCGAAGAAGAAGAATCGGCGCGTTCCCGCGTGACTATCGAGGGGGGAAAGATCGATCGGTGGGACGAGATCTAGAATGCGAGCTCGGTTAACGAGTTGAAATGACGAATCGTCCGGTCGCCGTCGCGTCGAAATGACGTAATGCCGTATCAACGCGTTCGCATCCACGTTAAGTCTATCGTGCCGATGACCTGAAAACCGCGTCTCTCCTTTTCCCGGAGCGGAGAACAGTAGCGGTGCGGGGGTCTCTCCCCTTTGCCCCCGGTGTGCGTGGCACCGTTTATCTTTCAGCGCTTCCACACGCACACGAGTTCCCCGACAATGAGTTCCCCGTCGCCGAGGCAACACGTTTCGATCGTTTCTCGAAGAACGATGGGCGACTCGTGTCGCGGTTCAAACGCGATAATAATGCCGTTCCCGTTTTTCGCGACCCGCTTCGTGCGGTTGTTGCGAAATTTTTATCTCGCGTTCGTGAGGAACGTCTCCTCCGTCGAGAGAAGCCAAGATGCGCGTAAACGCTTTTACGATCCGTTCATTTTACGCGGACTGCTTTCAACGACGTTCACGATTACGATTATGGCGATCGTTCGTCGAGCAATCGTCGTCGCGATATAATGCCGTAATAATTGACAGGTCTCTATATATGGGCCCCCCATTCCCATTTATCGCGTTGCAATAACACGCTCTACGTCGCGTGCGGTACGAGTCGTGGGATCGTTCTGCAATTGACCAGAGATAATCAACCTTGAAACGAAAACCGCTTCGCAATTGCGATTATGTCACGCGCTGCGTTTCTGCAAATAAACCGTCCTTTTGCCACATCGGCCGTCGAACTCGATGAGATGTAATTATGTCGCGTATACAATGGCTCGTGCCGCAAAAGGGAATGAGAAGAGATCCTCTCCTGCAATCGTATGTTATTAGACTTCTCTTTACGCGAAATAATTATAAAGTTGGATCTAAATATTTGTCATTGTACTTCCAAATTCAGCACCTTTACATTACAAGTGAAGTGGGAATGTTTGAGGAAAAATACGAATCCACTTTTACGTAATTAAGCCAAGAGAGAAAATTATTTAACCCATAATTATCCAGGTGCGGTCATGGTGATTCCACTACTTTTTCATTTTAAGATAAAAAAGACACTAGAAGATATTTTCAGTTACTGCTGCTATGTTTTATATTACAAATATTTTTTTGTTTTACGATAAAGTTTATTAGTAACATTCACAAAATGTGTAATTTATTTTGTTAATTATCTATACTTATTAATAAAAACAAGTCTGTAAAAAGTTGACTGATCATAGTGACCGCACCTGACTGATAATGCGATATTTTATCCATCTGAGTGGGTAAGAGTTAAAAATAAAGTAATTCTTGGGCTTGAAGGAATAAAAATCAAATATAATAGAAAGAAGTTTATGAATCAAGTTGGATTTTTGTGCCAAGAAATGTTTATATTAATGTATATAAATAATGCAATATAAATAAAACAGACGTTTCGATCTTCTTTTTTAAGTCATTCTCCAGGGTGAAGTATAAAAATGGTCACATAAAGAGTGTAAAGAGGTCAAATCAATATGATGTCGCATGCATTAGAATACATTAGATGTAAAGATATGATTAAATATTAATTGTATAAGAATCTAATTCGATCTGAGAGTATTGTGTTGCACAGGATTGTCTTTGTGCTATTCTGCCTTAGGGTTGCAATGTTATTTAGTATGAAATGACCGAACTGAAGAAGGATTAGTTTAAACTTTGTGGATATTGCAAATTCCATTGTGTGTGTCGTTTGTTTGATGTGTACTTACAGAACGGAAGAACAAAATTTAACTCTTAAGCCGAATTAGATGCTACAGTTGACGGTATCATTTAATTAAATGTAATTATCTTTCTACATTTAACGTGTGCGATATCACATATTTGACCTCTTTACACTCTTTATGACCGTTAATTTTGTTTGTATACTTCACACCGACAATGAATTAATAAAAATCGAAACGTTTGTTTTATTTATATGGCATTATTTGTATACGAGGGGTAAACCGCTGAGGGCATTGCGGTGTACAGATTTGGGGCATTAGTGGGCATTACATAAAAAATTTAATAGTAATTGTAAAAAATTGTATACTTTTAGTGTACTTTTGTGTACTTTGTGTACTTAGTAATGCCCAATTTTGGGCATTCACTATTATTATTATCATAAAATTGATTATCAATTTAATCAAACGTAATATTACTATTTCCAGTTTCAGATAAAAAGATTGCGTTTTAAGATCGAAAAGTAATCGACGTAGTAAGGTAATTGGCTGAGCTATGAAATGTACATAAATATTAGGCAAAAAAGATCCAACCCGACCGAAAATAACCTTTATATCTATATATTGTGTTAATATAAACATTTCTTAGCACGAAAATCCAGCTTAGCTCATAAGCACTTCTTTCTATTACGTTAGAAAATCGTTTATTTTGTAAAAAGAAGCAATGCTCTCTTGGTTTAAATGCAGTTTTACATTTCTCCGAAAACATTCGTTTTAATTAGGGTAAAACTTGGGATCTTCTCTTCTTAACTTCATCAGAGCACATTGCAAGCGTGCGCGATGTCTAATATGCTGGAACATATTTAGCTCGCAAAAAGACACCGACTCCCGGTGCCTCATCTTATTTAGAAGTTTGAAAGTCGCCGCTTACTTTTTCCTTCCTGAAATTAGTTCACATTTGCGTCTAAATTACTTATGGTACCATCAAATTGACGCTACCGGCGCGGCGTGAAGTTTAGTAATATATATTTAATGAAAAGCGGTGCCGTAAGTTTTGGCGCAACTTTTCGAATTTCGTTATCCGCAGATCAACTCCCGCTTTTTCCTGCTCGTCCAACACTCCGCAACATTTTTTTTTCCCGGACCTCGCGCGGCTACCAAAAAAAAAAAACGTTTACATCGGAATAAAACAATGTAAAAAAAGTGTCAGAACTTTCGGCGTTTATAACTGTCGTTTTTGGCGCAACGAGAAAATGTCACTCGTCTCGTAAAACGTCCCGGTTGTAAAAATAACTGAAACAATCAATTTGTAGAAAGCAGTTTTGACGTGTAGTGTAGACTGCCCTGTCATCGATCGTTGTATCGTTTCGAGATGGATGTGCGAGAATAAAGAACTTTGCTTCATCACACACAACTCTCCTCCGTCAAAAATTGTGTATGCGAAACATATACCGGGTGCGCCGCGAATCTCTCTGTTTTACTCGCGAATTTCTTGAAGCAAATGCGAACGGCGACAGCTATGAGAGTTGTCATGCCAGATGTAATTTTCATTTTGCCGTCACCGTAGACCCGACGTAACGTTAGAGTTATTGCGAATAATATCAAAGGTAAACTTTGCAAGAAATAACGCCGCGTTTACGTTCGCTCGCCGCGATACGGAGCCGCGTTTTTCGCTCCGTTTCTTATACTCTACATTTGTCTCTTTCTTTTTCCCTCGTGTCATTTCGCATGCGAGAGACGTATAGCTGATATATTCATAAATTTTGGGCGTATGAACTTCGCAAAAAAAAAATAGGAGAACAATTCTGTGCTCGCGGCGGCGGCACGGGCAATAAGTTATTTCGACGACGCGGGTAATTCGGGCGGGAATTGCCCTTAAAATTTCGTAATGCGCGAGAAGTCGTTCGATGCAGTTAGGATCGTTCTCTTTTATGCTTAACTCGACGATACGAGCCACTGCATTCTCCCTACGCGCCCTCTTATTCCTCGTCGGGACCTTGCTTACCGTTTGCCGTTTTATTTCCTTCTTTCCCGCCTCTCCCCGCCGCTGTTGCTTGCTCGCCCACCCCACCTTTCTCCGTCGCCTTTCTTCTCCGTGCCGGAGTCGAGAGAAACCCAGCACGTGTCGCTCCTCGTTGCTTCCATTCTCTCGCGTTCGTTACATGTTGTCGAGTGCGCGCTCGTGAGTTTCGCGAAATGTTGGGGCCGGAAAGAAGGAACCCGCCGAGCGATACGGATAACGGCGTTCAGTTTGCATCTCGCCTCGTTGGAGCTTTAGCACGTCGCTTCCCACGAACGGCCGTGCGATCTTTGCACGATGACACGTTCCCTCCTTCGCGTATCGTAATCACGGAATATAAAAGTTTTTATTTGTCACAAATAACGTGCGATGTCTCCTGTTTTTAAAAGTTTCTAATTTCAACGAAGCGATATTGCAACCCAAAGAACAAATCGATTCATGACATAAGTTATAATACGACGACAAATAATCGAGGTGATTAGCAGGAATAAAATTTAATTAATTGACTGATCGTTGATTTTACGGTTAATAGTCCATTCGCGACAAATAGCTTTTCTTAAACGTACGTAATAATGCGGTTGTTTGAAAAATTTTAAGATGATAAGACCAAGTGGCGAAAGTATTTTGCCATGGGACTTTTGTCGCGCCACATAATTCATGCGCATATCGACCAGAAGCAAAACGATAGGAATTTCCTGTTACGAGCCAATTTTACTCCATAAAATCGTTTCTTTGTGACGAACAACTTGCACGCACTTCCTCCGAAAGCAGAACTGCATGCGTGACACGTACGCCACCCTTAGTAATTACTGTAACGAAACTTTGTAATAAACCTTGATCGTGCGGGAATCGAAACACGCTCTTTCCCATTCGAATACAGGATTTTCAGCATTCGAAAACATAATCGTACTCGCGAGAATTTTTAGTGTCGACGAATTATATTTAGATTACTTATAGCGAATTCGGTTGGGCGCACTCGGTGCGCACTGCTGCACATTAAAGCCATCGTACACAAATTGACATAAAGATGTGCGTTTAATATAAACATAAAAACGGGTTAAACTGCGTAATCTTTAATACCCTTTATTGTGCTGTTTGATGAAATATGTATTTTATGATTTGAAATATTTGCATTTTACTTTTACACTCAGATTAGATGAGTGTACAACGGCTTTAATATGCACCAGTGCGCACCGAGTGCGTCCAACCGAATTCGCTATTAGTGAAAAGATATCTCGTTGCCGTATCGAAATTATCAAATTAAATGAGTCTTTTAATATTTTTTCTTTTATAAAGAGATAACGGATATAAAGAGACTACTTTTATAAAGAGAGAATATTTTCTTATCTCTCTTTTTTTCTTCTATTACCGACAAAAAGGAATAATATATTTTTGTCTGGTGAATGCTGCGGAATTAATTAATTAATTAAACGTACAAACACGCGACTGTAACACACGGATGCCCGACGTCAAAATCTGTTTCGTTAAGGGCCGCGTAGCGTCCCGGTCTCATAAACATCCCCCAGTACGCGTATACCTTCCCCGGCTTTAAAGCGCGCTGCAGCCAGGGCTTTTACGACGCGAAATTTTAAGCACGCCATCGTCGTGTTGCCGTTCGCTCGTAAATAACGACTCCCGTTGCATCCCGAGACTCGATCTAGGCCGGTTGCGTTTGTCCGAACCGCGTGGACAAAAAAAACCGTCTGTTTTATTCGTCGCGCCCCGATCATGTAACGATGGGGGGAGAAAAAAGAGTACGGCTGAACGGCCGCGAGATTGGGCCGACGCAATCGGGGAACAAATCGCAACCGGGGCGCGAAATTAGCTGAAAAAACGTTATACTCTCTTTTTTTTGCGGTTCCGTTGCACTCGCCCACCCACGGCAATATGTGTTAATTTCTGTACAATTTCGCCTTTCCGCTACGTCAGCGTAAAACGTTATTTGACATGGACAAACTTTTCGACTATTCAACCAATTATTCTTCCCTAGGGCGTGCTTGTTTTCTTTGGAACGTTTAGTGTAATATTTTTTCTAAAGCATTGCGTATAAACCTACGGATATGGGCGAATACGGGACGAAATCGAGTCATTCTATTTCAATCAAGTCTGACCGAATGACGTGTATGCAGATAAGAACGACATAAACATCTTTGCATGAGGAGAGGAGTTCATGGCTAATTTTAGCGTCGAGTAAATCGTTTGTCTGCAGAATTTTCGTAACACTTTCGCAGCCGATAATTTCTAAAACTGGAAGCCGAATACAATAAACTTAAATCTATAGCTGATTTCCCCGCAGAGTTCTGTAATTAAAATAAAAGTAAAACTTTAAAATTTGTTGTAAAATACGTGTTTGTAATTACTAGTTGTTTGAAATTATAGGAAATTTATCTATTACAAAACCTAAACAAAAAAATGTGAAGTTATAAATATGGGGAACGTTAAAATTAATAAAGCTTTTAAAGTTATTACATATATTTTTGAAAAAATTACCATTTGAACATTTGATTACTTTTACATAAAAATAAAATTAACCACCCGTATTTCCATTTTATGGAAATATCGCATAATCAAATGCGGTCACTATGACCGGTCAATTTTTTACAGACTTTTTTATTAGTAAGTATAGGTAATTGACAAAGTGCATTACACATTTTGTGAAAGTTACTAATAAACTTTATTATAAAACAAACTATTTGTAATGAAACCGTAATGACTAATAATTATAATAGCAATAATTAAAAATATCTTCTGGTGTCTAATAGACTTTTCTTATCTTAAAATGAAAAAATAGTAGAATCATCATGACCCGAATGATTAAGGATTAAAAAATTCATAAAACTATTAAAATTTATTTTGATTATTTTGATTATTTTGATTATTTTGAATTGAAAACATAAAAAGACATATTACTAGCGGCTGCGAATGTGTTAAATATAAAAGTAGTCTTTTCTCGTGATTAATGGAATAATTGATCGATATTTAATTTTAAACTTCTAGTCGAATGTCACGTGTAATACAAAGTATAAATGTTTAGAGAAGTGTATCTTACGCAGGACAAGATCAGCCGCGACTGAATCTCGTTCGTCATAAATGAAACGTTGAGCAAAACGTTGCGTCACTCGACGTACTCGACTTCGATTTCAGTTTTTCATCTCCTTCCCAAGCCGTTTGACTTGCAACTTCTATCCCGCATTTAAAACGGAAATTAAGCGGTGCTCACCGACGAGCGTGTGCCGCTTGTCTCTCGCTATTCTTGTCTTTTCCCCGTACTTTACATCGCGTTCTCCCTTTCCTGTTTCATCCCCGTCCTCCCCCGATTGCACGAAACACAATTTAACTCCGTCTAGGAAAATACGAAAATCTTCGCGAAATGCGGAAGCGCATCGCGGAATATTAATCGGTTTGCGGGGTAAATCGAACTTGCGTTCGACTGAACGGGAAGAGTAACATGTGCGGGGAATCGGATGAATAATGTAAGAAAGTGGTCGAGGAAACGCGAATATCGCATATCTTACCGTTAAATGAACTCTATATGAGAAACAGATGAATTAAAGAGATGAGTCAACATTTATTTATGAAGGACGTACAGCGTTTTCGACTGCAGTGGGTTTGAATTCAAGATCGATTAAACCAATATGTTATTAATCGTATTTGATCGGGAATATATAAAAGGAGAAAATGTACACGAAAAGAACGGTTTTGCTGAAATATCTAAAAAATTGGTCAAATATAGATCTGAAAATAATTTTGTTAGACCATAAAAAATAACTGAGTAGGACACTCAAGCATGATGATAATGTTGCAAAAAGTTTTAATATTCTAACAATTATTTTGAGCGTCCTACTCTTAGTTACTTTTGATGGTTTAACAAAATTATTTTCAAATCTGCACGGAGAAAATTTTATATTAAAAATTACTATGTATGGCAGTAGCCGTGGACTATTGCTGGAATTATAAAAATTCTTACTATGTTTTTCATTGTTTTACATAGTAAAAATTTTTATAATTCCAGAAATAGTCCACAGCTACTGCCATACATAGTAATTTTTAATATAAAATTTTCTCCGTGTGTATCTAGCCAAATTTTTAGATATTTCAGCAAAACCATTCTTTCCGTGTGTAAAAATGTGTAAAATATTACTAATTATTAATGGACTTACCATAGAATAATTTTTGTATAATTACACTGTCAAGACACCATTCTGAAAAAATTAAGCTTCTTGAATGTTTAAATAATTATAATCAGTTTGATCATAATCCTAGTAACCTGAAGTAGAGCATGTAACGTTATTAATTGATCTCGGAGCGATCGAAACCCGTTACAGTCGAAAACGCTATTATTTTGCGAACTTTTCATATTCTTCGGAGGATTGGCTTTGAAATCGTTCCAATTCGGTTCTCCCACTTTCTCTATTTTCATCTCATATCATATTCTATGTATTTGTGGCGAATTTTACAAGGAATATGCGGGTCGTGATGATAAAGGCTTCCGACAGACTGTCGGCGGTCGTATGCAACGAGGTGCATCACGTTGCGCTCGGGGCCAGAGCTCGATGTGCGCGCGATGCACATTACGTTCATAGGGAGAGAGATCGTGTAGCGTGACTTGAGACTTTGGGAATTCGGACCGCGAAAGCAATAACGCACCGTCACGGAAATGGTTCGCTACTGTCAGCCGCATATACGCGACCGTCGCAAACCGTATGCACTCGGCAAACCCCATACCTAGAGAGAGAGAGAAAGAAAGAGAGAGAGAGAGACGTGCAGCTGCAAATTTCACGTATCGACGTATAAAGCGCGCGGTACAGTTTTGATGTATGCGGCGCGAAAAATCGATACACCCGTCATCCCACGATCTGCAACATTTATACGCAAATAAATGCGATGCGTCGCGTTTATTCGGTTTGAACAAAAATTGAGAATTCTGATAATGGCGTTTACATCAAACGGCACCTTCAACCGGACAAAATAGCGTGTTCGCTCGTTATGACTCTCTGTGCGGATATATTCTCTGCTTTTCGTCGAAATTTCCGCAGAGAATCACGAACATAATGGACCGAGTTTATAGATGGAACATTCCTTCAAAATTTCACGCGGAAAAAATTAAATTCTTTTGGAGAAAAATATACTCTGCTTTTATTTGAAATATGTATTTTTTAATAAAGGTATAAAAATTAGGCAAATGAGAGTACAACGCGGAACTCAGTGCGCAAAGAATTAAAACAAAACTTTGTTCATTCTTAAAAGTATAAATATATTGGTAAATCGTATGTTTCGGCTACATTTGGAGCCATCTTCAGCAATAAAAGAATTCGGAAAGACGATTCTCACGCCCGCAGATGCAAGGGACAAGCCAACACATTCCTCTGTTAATTCCAACTTCACGCACGGTTAAATAATCAGGTGAATATTGAAATTCAGTAACTGCGCCCTGGATTTGAAAAGTAACAATTTTTCAACAAAACTTTATATCATGAGTAAGTTTAAATAAATGGAATTAAAAAGGACAACTCACCCCATGAATCCCGAGCATAAGATAGTTCCGAAATGAGTACGACAAAATTCGTAATCATATCAATACAAAACGAAGTAATTAACAGTAAAAAGATCTTAATATATGTCCAAGTATAAACTGACGTGCAGAGTCGAACAGATGTCAAAATGTAAATGAGAATAAAAGGGAAACAACGGATATACATGAAATAACAAAAAGGTTATTTAACGATCTAAGTATAAACAAAACTTATAAATAAATAAACGATTTAAATATGGTAAAATAAGTAATTAAAATGACTGTTAGAATAAATATACAGGGTGACCCATTTTAACTTAGGCAGCAAAATATCTCGGAAACAAAGCAT
>NJRP01000268.1:143454-165200 GCA_003063835.1 Aphaenogaster floridana
ACTCCTCTCTGACAGCTCGGATGCACAGCCGATCGAAACCGAGTCAAACGAAAAATATAACAGAATTTATTTCTGCGATATAAAGTAACATATTTTTTTCACGTGTAAACTTTTACACCTTAATTCATAAAACTATTTTTCACATAGGAAAATTATCCCAAGTGTCTTTCTAAACGTGATAATCAACAAGCAGTCATATGACTAGCACGTAGCAAGACGACTACCTTAAGGGTTCAGTGTTCGATTCCAAATTAATGCTATTATTCTGTAGTTTGATGTGAAGCATTTCAGAAACTGAACGCTTATTCAAATATCTTTCGCAGTCCAAGATTCTCACATTTTCCCAATCAAAATTATGATAATAATACATCCTATGTTCAGTGATGACTGAGGGGTTGGGAGTGCTTCTATTTATTTGATTTTTATGTTCAGAAACTCTAGTTTGCAATTGTCTTCCTGTCTACTCAACTTTTGTGTTTTTTAAATATTTAATAACTGTGTGAATATAAGTCTAAATGTAAGACAAATATGAGATATCTATTGATATAAATGATATCTATTGATCTCTACACGGAAAAAACAATTTTGCTGAAGTATCTAAAAATTTAGCTACATACAAATGTGAAAATAATTGTGTTGGAGCATTAAAATAATAATGTAAGATGCGCATAATGATACTGCTGCAAAAAATTTTTACGTTCTAGCAACTAACTTGAGCGCTCCACATAATTATTTTAATGGTCCAACAAAATTATTTTCAGATCTGTATCTGACAAAATTTTTAGATATCTCAGCAAAACCGATCTTTCCGTGTAAACTAATTTTCTTCCGTTATTTTTATTCCATTTATTTGATAACAGTAAGTAAATCTTTTATATTGTGCTTAAATTTTTATATATATTTTTCTATGAAGCTTTTTTTATATAGAAAACTCAAAAATGTACGTAAGTGAAAAATAGAACGGATAAACAAATGTACGTAGCAAAATTTATTTTGCAGCGGAAAGAGTAAGAACACTGGGTTTGGGAATAGAGTTAGTACTGTAGTTCTATATTTATTCGAATGATCAACTGTGAGTTTCGCGATAATTGCACTTTCGGGGCGGTTTAAGTGGTCCTTTCGGAGCCCGTGCATTCGCGTATGCAGGCGCGTGAGCGCGCACAGAAGAGCGGAGGCGGGACGAGAAGCAGACGCGCGGCGAACTCTCGTCAGACGTGGTTTGAAACGCGGCACTCGCCTTCCGCGTCTTCCGATGGAATTCCCAGCATCCTCGATGTTCCACGACTCGTTCCGAAGAGCTCTCCAAAGAGGGACTCGTACGAGCGCGCGCTCGCGCGCGCCTGTATCGGGCGGACTAAAGCAGAATGTTTCCAGTCAAGCTACTCGACGTGGAATTTGATCCCGACGAACGTTTGAAATCGCGACACATGCACACGCCCGAGAGTGCGTTAGCTCTTAGCTCCCTCGAACTTTAATCTTTCCCGCCCGCCGCGTCCCTACCACGCCTTCCTGTTTCAGGAAAGCCCGTGCATCCTTCTGCTTTTAATATTTAAGCGCTACCGTGTACCGAGGGGGCACTATCGCGCGGTTCGCAGGATGTACATTTAGGTGAGGTCGGCGGAAGTTCTGGATGTTCGTCGACGGACGTAGGTCGACGCAACCCTCCGCCGTTAATTTTAATCGCACGATGGCACGAGGAACGAGGGAGAAATTTGGATGACTGATTCCCGTCGCGAGAACCGCTCCGAGAGAGGAATTCTTTCATCGTTGTTCATTCATTGTTCTCGAAATACGCGGGAAAAAGATGCCGCGTTAATATCACGCGCGAGAGAATCAGGACCGTTTGGGAATTTCGGCGCCATCGTGGTATGTTCCCTTAAGTGCTCTCTATCCGGCAATCGACTATTCATCCACCTTTCCGATCGCGCCGTGGTACGGCGGCTATTACGGCCGCACTCCGGCGAAATTAGGGTCGTTTAGCAAGGCGATTTCTGACGTGCGAATACGTGCATCTGTAGTTTCGCTCGAAATTGCGCCGCTCAAGGGCAGAAAGCGCCGCGTTGCGCCGCTTATAGCCGTCTGCCGGCGGATTATCGACGCGATATCTCGCGGTTTGCACACCCAGGCCGTCCAGCCCGCCCGGCCCGAACTCCGCGTATCGTTAGCATCATGCGAGTACCAAACGGAAGCCCCCGTTTCGAAGCGGATCGAGAGTATCGATATCGGATATTTATCGCCGGTTGCATTTCGCGCAACGCTTTCGTTCCCGCGCCGCGCCGCGCCGCGTGCTTTCGGGCGCCGCGCCGCTTCGTCTTGTTATTGCCGTCCCGCTACTGTTGCGGTTGCGAGCCCGACAGGTAATTCATCATATCGCGCGAGTACGCACGGCCGCTTCATCAACGATGATACGCGAAATTTCGCGGTCGAGAGTATCGAAAATGCCCGCCGGTTAATCTCGAAATATCATCGCACGATCGTGTAAAGTCTTTATCCTGAGAGTTGTGGGAGAAACCAATTTAATATATATCAATTATAACCAAAAGATTGATATGTAATGTAATAAATCAAGTTAAAATTGATCTTACAATCTTATATCTTATCATGTAATAATTTGTAAGACGACTTTAACTGGCAAGAGATGGTATTCTATTTATCACTACGTGTCAACCATACGGATTGTGGTCCTCAACGAATAATAAATTTAATAATAATAATGCTAAAGCTATAAGATTCTCCCCCCTTCCCCCAACACCCTCCCATCACGAAAACTGTTAAAGAATTTGTTGCGAAAAATATTACCTCAGCCAGGATTTGAACCTGGACCTCCCTATACTCCCTGCGGGCGTCGTAGCCAGTATTATAATAACCAGTGTATAATAACCAGTTATAATAAGTGTATAATAAGTCGTCAATTTATTACATGTTAATTATTTACTGGCGATTTAGGAAAATTAAAGTTTCTGGTTATTATACACCTCGACTGAAGAATGGTGTCACACGAAACGAATATGTTTTCTTAACATCATCGGTTGTTGCGATAAATATTATCACATGCCTCGGTGGTCGAACTGGCTACGACGCCCGCACGGAGTATAGAGAGGTCCAGGTTGAAATCTTGGCTGAGGTAATATTTTTCGCAACAAATTCTTTAACAGTTTTCGTGATGGGAGGGTGTTGGGGGGAGGGGGGAGAATCTTATAGATGCTTTAACATTATTATTATTAAATTTATTATTTGTTGAGGACCACAATTCGTATGGTTGATACGTAGTGATAAATAGAATACCATGTCTTGCCAGTTAAAGTCGTCTTACAATTTATTACATGTTAATTATTTACTGGCGATTTAGGAAAATTAAAGTTTCTGCTTATCTTATATTTTTAGATTTTTATCAGGCATAGAGAGAGAGAGGGGAGAGAGAGAAACTGGTATTTTTATATATTTTTTTAAATAAAGTGACATACGGTTTTAATTGTCGATTAAAATACGTTGAAAAAATTGGAATAGAGATTGGTTATAATATATTAGATTAATTATATTAATTTAACCGAACTAATTATATTAATTATATTAATACATTAATTATATAGTTATATTAGTCACCAAAACGATTTGCGAGATAAAAGTTTGAAGAGTGTCGTGTGCGAATGAAATGCGATATAAATCTTGAAAATTTTCCGCGAATTCTTGGATGTGAAATGAATGTACTCGGTAATGGTATTTCAAGTTCCCGAATTCTCCGTCGCTTAAAGGTTAACGAACGGTAACAGCGATCAGAGTTCGGAACTGACGTTGCGGAACCCGCTTTGGAACGGTTTGAATCGAAAGCCGCGCATTGGAGTTTCGCCTCAGCCTCAGTGCCTCTATCCTCTATCGGACCTAAATCGAAATTACTAAGCCACTACGAAATTGTACACCGGCGGGTTTCTGAGGGCGCGACGTAAAATCTGCACGGCGAATGTACGAGAGCGCAGTGCGGGAGAATAAATTTACGTGCGGGCGTAGAACAACTGATGTCATTGTGCGACATTGGGGAAAGTGGAAGGAAGTGAGTGTTTTACGGGGCGAATATAAGACGGTTCGTTCTTCTCCTTATTTCCAAGTTACGGAATTAGTGTGACACAACCTGTTCCAGTCCGTACGAAATCTAATTTCTATACGAATAAAGGTAAATGGCTCGTTTATATAAATAGTAAAGGAAATGGACAGGTCAAGAAGCAAAAATGATGAGATGAAAATTAAAAGTAAATATATCTCTCACGAAGATGGTAAAAACGGAATATTTCGACTTTACTTCAGCTGTTTGAAAAAACCGTGATATTGATAAATAAATTTATTTATCTATAAAATATACCTATAAATATATATATAAATATAAAGATAAATAAAAATAAATAAGTACAGTAATATATACATAAATATAGATAAATAAATTCATTTATTTATTTTTATTTATCTATATTTGAAAAAATTGTAGTATAGAATAAAATAAATATAAAAATAAATTAATGAATTTATTATGTGCTGAAGACGATTAAGTAAAATCGAAACGTTCCGTTTTTGCTATTACCTTCGTGAGAAATATATTTAGTTTTAGTTTTTATTTTATTTTTTGCTCGTTATCGGCCTGTTCGTTTCCTTTACCAATTTCTATAGACAGCCCGATATATCGCCATTCGATAAATGGATATGAATTTATTTAATTTCAAGCGAACTTTATCTTATCAAATTCTTATTTCTCTAGTTTTCGAATTCTACCTTCTGCAGATCTTTCACGTCTAGATTTTAGAAATTACAAAATGCGGGATTAAATGGTCTTACAATTAAACGATTATTTTAAACAACATTGTTCTTTTTAAATTTATGCATTGTTTTAAAATCCCACTTATAAATTATTGCATTCGGGGTACAGGTGCTTATAAATATGCAAGTTTTTCCGACGATGTTATATACGACGAAATGCAATTATTATTTATGTCACTCGCTGGAAGGCCGCGTCGAATGACCGAGCGGCTATAAAATACGCACACATAAAGTTATGGAAAGTGCGTGCGATACTGCGTGCTTTTTCTCGAACAAATTATCGGGTCGCATGCGTCCTCGTTTAATCTCGCTTTTGCATTCGCAGTGTCGCGCGCGGGGCGCACCCCCTTTTTTCAGGTCGTACATCAGAGTTGGCGTATCTTTTTTTCTGCATTTTCCAGCGTCAGGTACACACGTGTACGTGTGCTATCCCATTGAATATGCAATGAGAATGTGCTCGGAAATTCCGCGCTTTTTCTTTTTTTTAGCCCCAGCTTTTCCTCTCTTTCCACACGTGTCTCTGTCTCCGTCCACCTTCTTCCTTTGGAAAGGTTCGAACCGGCAGACTTTCCGAATAAAGATGTAATTTCTGTAGATTATGGCGACCTGTATCCCGACCTGAAGGAAAACGGCGGAATGTCTTTGATATTTTCTTATGACTTATGATAACTGTAGAAAGATTTTTTATCTTTTTTCCAGTTTATAAAAATAGCTTATATATTATATAAATTAATTGTGAAAAATAAAACTAGCCATTAGCATCGACTTGTAATATAATATTTTTAAAAAGCATCCTTTTATTATTGAGATTTTTTTAAGTGTTTATATTTCATCGCAATATATCGTGATAACAATAAAATAAAACTTTCGTACTATGCGATAGTTTTGGCATATATCGATGTCTTTTATTGAATATTTTCACTATACTCGTCTTTATCGGATGTTTCGTTTCTCCTTCCCTTCATTTATATTAAATATATTAAAAATTGAAAAGAGAAAGAACCGCTTTTAACCGTCTCGTGTCGATATTTTGTTGTTGAAAAAAGCATACAAAGAAAATCAAAACTAAATGTAATTCTGAAATGCGTGAGCGGTGCGGGTAAAGGATCGACTCGCAGCTCTTTCTCCGATTCGGATTATCGTGAAAGAGACGACTAAAATATGAACTTCGAAGGCAGGTAGCAGCTCTCTCGTTATTTCACTAATTGTGACTCGTTGCTGCCCTACCTTTGTTTTCGCCGCGTCTCACTTTGGAATTAAAACATCCACGTAGTTCGCTCCGGTGGTCAGCTCTTCGCCCCTTCCTTCCCAACCTTTATTCACTGATCCCTGTACTTTCTTTTGTTTCTCGCGAAGAAGTCGGAGCAAAACTTCCAGGAGAGAAAAGTCTCCTCCCTTCCCTCTACCCCACTTCACGGGTTGGCTCCGGTACTTTTCAGAAAACGTCGCCGACGGCCGCTTGCGGTTTGCTTTACTCTTCGCCTCCCGTAAATTGTTCGCGTTTAACGGATGTTGCTACATCCGGTAAATTCAAGACTGTCATCCGGCTCCGCTCGGGCAACAAATCTCGAGTTAATTAACAATAGGGTTCCGTGTCTGCTACACGCGGGCATGAATACCTCTGGAAGGAAAGGGAGGGAGAGGGAGAGAGAGAGAGAGAGACAAGAGTGCAGATTTAGAATAATTTCGACCGCGCAACAGCGTTATTACACGCAGGGGTTGTATGCACGCGCTCGCCGCAAGTGTAAGTGGTATTGCACACAGAGTCGTTGGCTAACATGCAATTCTCATTTATAGCGAATCCGCTGCAGGCGGGAAATAATCCAGATTTTATTTCAATGGAATTTAACTTCGAGCTATTTCAAAATTTCACATTGTTGATCGAAAAGAAACAGAATTCCAATGAAATCTCCTTGGGGGGGGGGGGAGATTTTCAAAGGGTTGGCGGCGACGAGGTGGATGCCGCGACGCTTTTGCGATCGTATGCAAAGTGCTCGGATTTCCATAAAGAACATAATTCATCGACACTGAACGAGTTCAGCCGGTGAGTCATCACTTTGCAACTTTTACCTTATTCACCATCGCACCTTTGCACCTTACCGATAAATCGGGGGAGAATTTTCGGGCGAGCAAGATCGAGGTATTAAGAGGTATTAGCCGGTATTACTTGAATGGGGCATTACTTAATTAACATTGTACTAATTCCTCTGCTTAAGTAATATTCCCCGATTTAAACCGTTCGATTTTAAGAAAAAAATTCCCTCAAGCTATTACCGCGCGAATATAATAACTTTAGGGCATCTTTATCAAATTATTGTTTCGTACACGATTGTCATAGAATTAGTGCACATATTTAAATAAAGAAAACTGGAGTTAAAAGAAACAGGAACAAATTATTATAACACCTATATAAAAAAATGTTATAAACAAGATAGAGAAGCCTGAGAAAAATAGCACTATTGTAAACTTTTATCTTTTTCTTACACTTTTCTATCTTGTTTATAACATTTTTTTTATATAAGTGTTACAACTTGCCTCTATTACTTTCAACCCCAGTCTCACGTCTGCCTAGCTAGCTCCCCCCCCACCTAATCAAAATGTAATGAAAAAATTGTATAATAAGGGCGACAGTGTGGTCTAGTGGTATAGAGCGCCAGATTCGTAATCTGTAATACCAGGTTCGAGTCCACTAGATCAGGTAAACATGGATATTATTATTTTTCGACACTGCGCTCCCTGCCGGGAAGAGGATTCCCGGTAGGTAAAACTGGGCTCCGTCTTTCGGAAGAAGACGTTAAGATGTTGGTCCAAACGGGCAAAGAGTAGGAGTGTAGGAAGGGATGAGAAGGGAGAAAATGCAAACCCCATTGGGGACGCAGTATAATTCCATTTTAAAAAATTGTATAATAATGCGCTATTTATGCGCTTTATAAATCCATAAGAAAAAAATTTTGCGCTCATTTCGTTTAGCCATAAAAAATTTTTTATGGGGGGGCCTGAGTAGGCTGCTAGTGAGACCCCCCACGGGTTAACAACAACCCATTCCAAAAATCAAATGTACAGGATTCATGCGCTATTTATGCGCTCTTATATTAGAGTAATTTTGATTTTTGCGCTGCAACCCTTAAGGGACTTCCTTTTTGGAGCAAACAGTAATATTTACTTTTAAGTCATTTAAAATTGCAAAATATAATAATATTTTGCAATTATTTACCTAAGCAAAATATATCTTTGATTTATGCGCTGTTATTTCCAAGTAATATCGATTTTTGCGCTGCAACCCTTAAGGGACTTCCCTCTTGGAGCAAACAGTAATATTTGCTTTTAAGTCATTTAAAATTGCAAAATATTATTATTTAACTAAGTAAAATATATCTTTGACTTATGCGCTATTATTTCCAAGTAATATCGAATTTTGCGCTGCAACCCTTAAGAGACTTCTCTCTTGACGTTAGAGACATAATCGTCATAAAAATGTCTCTAAAATGAAAGGGACCGTCAGAACAATTATGTATGATTAATCTACGATTTATGCGCTTTTATATCCACGCAGTTTTGATTTTTGCACTACAACCCTTAATAGGGACTTCTCTCTTGACGCAAAACACATAATTCCCACAAAATGAAAAAAATCGTTAAACCAATTATATACAATAAATCTATAATTTATGCGCTTCTATGTCCAAATAATTTCGATTGTCCGTGCTGCAAGCATTAAGGGGCTTCTCTCTGTGACGACTATTTTATTTGATAAACTTTGGAAAAGTTTAGGATATTATGGTTTATACGTTTTTAAATATAGCACTGTTGAGAGGAGGTCTGAGATGACAATTTGAAAGAGTTTTGAAGAAGGTAAGATTCAGAAAAATACAATAAGTCGGAAATACTTTAAGTTTGCTCCAAGAGGGAAGTCCCTTTAGGATTGCAGCGCAAAAATCGATATTACTTGGAAATAATAGCGCATAAGTCAAAGATATATTTTGCTTAGTTAAATAATAATATTTTGCAATTTTAAATGACTTAAAAGCAAATATTACTGTTTGCTCCAAGAAAGAAGTCCCTTAAGGGTTGCAGCGCAAAAATCAAAATTACTCTAATATAAGAGCGCATAAATAGCGCATAAATCCTGTACACTGAGAAAAAAAAGCTGTTGCTTTAATTAAAGTGGTATCACGGGGTGCCAAAAACAAAAGTAGTTCATTCAATTGTATTATTAATAGACCCAATATTTGGATGATTAAAACAATGATTGAATTATTGGTTTAAAAATGCAGACATTGGGTCTAATAATAATACAACTGAATGAACTACTTATGTTTTTGGCACCCCGTGATACCACTTTAATTGAAGCAACAGCTTTTTTTCTCAGTTTACATTTGATTTTTGGAATAGGTTGTTGTTAACCCGTGGGGGGTCTCACTAGCAGCCTATTCAGCCCCCCCACAAAGAAATTTTTTTGTAGCTAAACAAAATAAACACAAAATTTTTTTCTTGTGGATTTATAAAGCGCATAAAAATAGCGCATTATTATATAATTTTTTCATTACATTTTGATTAAGTGGGGAGGCCAGCTAGGCAAACGTCCCAATCTCCTCTATCCATGCACGGAAAGAACGGTTTTGAAATATCTAAAAATTTAGCCACATCAGATATGAAAGTAATTATATATGTTGAACCATCAAAATAATTATGTAGGACGCTCAAACACGATGATAATGCTACAAAAAGTTTTGACATTCTAGCAACTCGCTTGAGCGCCTAATATACTTATTTAGATGGTCCATCATAATTATTTTTAAATCTATAACTGGCTAAATTTTTACTTCAGCAAAACCGTGTGTGTATACAGGGTGATTCAGGACCTCTGCAACAAACTCTGAGGGATGATAGGTCTTGCAGGAAGGATAATTTTTTGTCAGACAACCCATGTTCTCTGACGCGTTGTTTAGGAGCTACGCGATCGCGCAAACATTGAGTGGTATGGGTGTTGTCTACGAGGAAACCGCTGTTGGTAGATACGGAGAGCTTCTCTTCCGTTTCCTCTAGCCTCTCCGTAACACATGATCATGTCAGTGAGCTCAACCAAATCAAAGACGTCCATCCTTACTGCACTGATGATAGCAACAGATAGCAAGCGATTGCCCAGGTATCCACTATGTACACAGACGTAGAGTAGAGGCGAAGAAAAGGGGTCATGGCTAAGTTAAACATTGTAAACAGTAAATAAACAAATTCGATGCGCACCATGCACGAAGCGCTTCAAACAGGAGTGCATAACTTCTGAACGGAGCGTCAGAAGATACGGGTTGATGAACAAAAAATGTTCCTCCCTACAAGACCTATCATCCCTCAAAGTTTGTTGCAGAGGTCTTGAATCACCCTGTATATAAACAAACGGTCCAATAGTAATACGATAATGGCCGCGTTTAGCAGACTCAACAATTGAGCAACGTTACTAGATTTATCTATCATATATCTTCATATATTATAGAAAAATCTAGTAACGTTGCTCAACTGTTGAGTCTGCTGAACGCGGCCAATGTGTCCACATTTGTCACATTTTTATAGCATAATAGTTCGACGTAAGCTAGGGAAGTCTTCGATAATAAAAGAAAATGAGTCATAAATAATTTAAAAAGTGCGAAGGATCGGTCGAGACGATAAAAGTTTTCATCATCATTCGGCTTCTCGTACATTATCTCCGATCCCCACGTATTACCGCGTATATTACCGTCTGGAGATTATTAATACTCAAGTATCACGCGATCGGCGTGTAAATCATGATCGACAGTTTACCCGTCGACTTACATCCGACCGGGGGGTGTGTAAGCTGCGGCTTCGCCACTTGGTAATCCTCCTCGGTTATCTCGAATAGACGTTCGCCGTTTCGTGGCCGTTGATGCGCGATGCTGAAACTTGCAGCGATTCCCGCGGCGCGATGCTTGGTGAATCGCGCGAGTATGCTCGGCAGTTGATAGCCGGTCGAATCCTATTGCTCCTCCGCCGGCCGCTGCGCCCATTGAACAGGTCCGTATCCCGGACGATCGTCCTGAACGCTCCCTCCCGATACTTGCGCGTTCGACCGCGATTGATCTCGCTCGTCCGCGATAGAATGCCGCTCGGGGGGGAACTATGGGCTGCCGGATACGATACACCCACGAATATACCGACGCGTTCTCGCGTGATTCGGGGGCTCGATATTATATTAAGATTGCGGCGATAGCGGTAATCCGCAACGAGTGGCGAGCAAAACTTCCGCAGTTTCGCTGCTCCGCGTAATCGCGATCGTTTATGTGTTTAGTGGCGTATAAGCGGTTGGGTAAGATTTAATATACGCCGTATCTTCCTCATTTCGAGAAACGAAAAAATTGGAGAAAATGGAAAATGCAAAAAAATTCAACCGTTTTATCGGGGTATTTTTTACGTTCACGAGCGGACAAATTTGAAATTCTGTTATCAAAGTGATTTACGTGCTCGCTGAAATAATCTGTTATATTTTGTTTCATAAACTAAAAAATTTGATACACTGCTTCATACCGCACTTTGGCAACGTATAGCGCGAACAATAAAACAGTTGATTTGATACAATTTTATTTAATTGAATTTTATTCGTATGTATTTCGACAGAATCGATCTAGCAAAACGATTCGGTTAATTTTGACAGACCTTGTATATGCGATGCTCGCAACTATTCCGGATCCACGCGGATTTTTCGGCAAAAACCCTCCCGGCGAATAGAGATTTCGTCGCGGTTTTTTTGTCTCCCGCGCCTAGCTTCGTAAATTTAATAAAAAAAATCGTACGGAATATAAATGCATCGATGCATGTTAATGGTTATACACATTTATGCTTCGATAAAACGTGGAGATACCTACAGGTAGTAAATGCGAGAATTATCGTAAATTTTTAATCGTTGTATCATTTTAATTAGAAATACAAATACAATTACAAATTACAAATATCTAGTATTGAAAATTATTAAATCATCGTTGACGATATACCTTTATTTCTCATAACACTTTTCTACGACTCACTATAATTCATAAGATTTGTGTAATACATGCATATACTCGCCCGCGTTTCCAAACTCCCCTCTAGAGAAGTAAATTCTCGCTGTAGTATCTATCTGATATACATTTATGCTTCGTACAAAAAGAAATAGGGAGAGGAGATAGGTAGGAAAGTTATGGAAAAACGAGAGAATTAAGGAAGAAAGCTGTAATAAAGATAAGAAGTTAGGAGAGAGAGAGAAAGAGAGAGAGAAAGAGACAAGAAAAAATAAAATGAAAAGTAATGGTGAGAAAGGGTTAAAGGGGAAGAAGAGTGCATACGCAGGATAAGAGCGCGGAGAAAATCGGGATTAAGTAATAGGATAAGGAAACGGTGGAGTATAAGAAGAAGAGTGCGCGGGCAGTTAAGAAGGGAGCGAAAAAAGGGTAAGGAGGTATACGCATGCGGAATAAAACGTGCGAGCGAAATTGCGAGACGGGACCAGGATTTGCCATCTGCGCATAGTCCACGCATATTTGAACTTTTCGGGTGGATCATTTTGGACGTGATCCAGGAGTACGGTAAAGTACCGATTACCGAAGTACTAGAATATCTCAGACGCGATATTAAAATATTCCGTCCGATATTAAAATACTGCACGAACGACACGTCTTTCAGCATTGAAGGTGTATCCGACTATATTTTTTAATAATAAAATGCAGCAATTCCACCTTTATCAACTTTACAAATATGACTGATATTTTAAGAGTGAAAATTGAATAAAATAAAAAAAATTGCATATGTATTTGTGTAGCTGAATATATTTTAGTAACAACAGTCATAATTTTTGCATTTTTATTCCTGGATTAAAGTCACCCTCTTTCCCAGTGCGCCTGGAGCAGTTTATGTAACACGGACCGTTTTACGAGCGATGTAAAACGCTCGAGCGTGCAAAACGATACAATTACGGCGCTGTTAGTGATGAATTCTTTTTTTTTTTATCGATGACACGTACGCGTTTTTAGTCGGTCGTTCGCGTGAATTAAGCGCGGTAATCGCGAGCTAAAGCCATCGGGACGACGAGGAAGAGAGAAAGAGAGGATTGGTGGCGGTAGAAATTTCCATAATTCTCGCAATTCGTTTCTGGCCTAGAGCCCTCGGCGAGGGGATGATGAGAGAGAAGGAACGAACGGGGGGAGGCCACAAGGGCGGGCCAAGGGTGGCGCAAAATATTCGCTCGTGGCTCTCTTTCATCTCCAGTTCCGCAGCAAAATGCAAATGGTCGCATTGTTCTGTGCGGCGGAACGCTGTTCCGTCGCGAAGGAGGAAAGGGCGCTACGCGAGCTTTGAAATATCGAAATGCCGTTGGTGTTCTTTCGACCGCCTATCTAGGCCAGCGATAGTTTCGGGTTTTGTCTCGCGATATCGCGGCCACGATTTGATGCTGCGAGCGTTTTTACGCGCGTCCGCGCTACAGAGGTTCAGAGTCCCCGGGCGAAACGATATTTATCATTTGATCCACCGCGTAGAATCTTATACGTGATTCCGCAAAGGCAGGCTGCCTAGAAAAAACCGCCGGATGTTCTTTTCACTGCAAACTTTTTGCTCGGCTCGCATTCAATTTTTCCACAACGATAACGTCGGAACGTCTACATTTTTCGAGCGCGAACGAACAATTAAAAATAAAGGTCGCTGGTGAACAAAATTTCAGGATAGGAAATAAACGACGAAATCATATTATTTGGAAGATATCATTTATTCGATCAAAATCACGAATTATTCGGAGGAAAGTTTAATTTGCATTTCTGTATTTTTATGAAAAATTGCATTAATAAACTATTTTAATTCTTAGCATGCAAAAAATTAAAAAGAATAAAATTGTATTTTTTAATATGTATCGCGATTCTCTTCTTCCTTTTGTTATTATCTCTGCTTTTATCTCTGCTTATTCCATTTTATACAAACATATACTGAAATTATTTTTTCAGTATATTCCAATTTGATCTGCGCTCTTCTGCATACGCTGACTTCGTAATTCTTTTTACCATCCATACACCAGCAAGGTTGACGATTCTAACTTCGTTGTCATCGACCAGACATTGTCCTCCCCTGTTCACCACCAAACACTATCGCCCTATTCACCTTTTGTTTTACGATCGGAGTTACCTCCAGTCAAAGCCTCGGTGGCTTTGTGTTTGGCTGCAATAACGCGTCTCTTTTTTCCCCGAATTCCAGCGATTCTGCCATCGGTATTTTTGCGGGTGAAAGGGACGAATGGCAAAACGAACTTCTTTGCGCAATCCGAATAAACGATTTTGGTACGACAAAAGTGGAGGATCAATCTTCTACTTATATTAAAGTATTCTTTACATTTGAAACGAATATAGTGTAGACATGCCATGGCAGTTTACTTTGCTTGTTGGGTGCATTGCTCCAGCATTATTATTTAAGTATCTAATAGCGAATTCGATCACTCGTACTACACTGGATTAATGCACATTAAAGGCTGTTACATATCTGAATGCTATTTCAATGCAGTGGTGATATAATCAGTTTAACGATGAAATCATTAATGTATATTCTGCTAAATAACATATGATCATTATCATTATTGATTATTTGTATAGTCGTATAAGATATGTATGTGCTTCTACGTGTAAACAGCTTCATGTATAGCAGCTTTTAATATACACTAATCCAGTGTAATGCGGGTGATCGAATTCGCTAATAAGTTGCGCGATCGAACGTTTTAAGATGCCCTGAAGATACGAAAACTCGATTCAAGATAGAACACTTTGCTTTTGGATCAGCTTCTGCTTAGCTTCTTTATCTTAGACGACAATCTTTTCCCCCCAATCTCGTTTTCTCTCCAAAACGTACTTTGGGAACGTGAGATCGAGTGCTCCGCTGTAGCGCTTTAGGATGACGCACGATATAGCCGATTGCGCCGCGGCGCTTTGCTGATGAACCGTTCTTCTCGCGGGAGAACACGGAAAACAGCGGAATAAGTTTCTTCTGGAAGTTTTCCAATATTTTGTCGGTTCCAGGGGTAATAAGAGCGGTGTCCACGTGGACCTTGTGGGATGAAATATGCGACTCCGACTGCGGGAGGCGTGCGGACGCCGGCACCTCCATCTGCGGTTCGTGGACCACTCGCGATGCTCTATAACGCGCTACTGTTGCCGCTCGTGCGCGTGGTTTTGCCTTACCTTTCTTTTCGCAAAGTGGCGACCGCAATGTTGCCGCGCTTTTCGACAGATTCATCGGCGCGCCTTCGCATCCGCGGGAAAACCCCTTTTTCTCTCGTTTCCCTCTCGCGATAATTAAGCCGCGAGGCGGGAACGTAGCTTCCGACCTTGTTGTATAATTACGAGTGCGCTTAAAAAGTATACCCTTGCACACGTTTCGCGCGCGTGTACAGACAATCGTGCTCTACCATTATTATGCATTTCATTATCTTATCTCGCTCCTTTACGCGGTCCGGAATATAATAACCGATTTTCAAGCGGTCCGTCCCTCTATGTTCGCGGAACAAACGCGTGCCTCTCTCTTAACGTTGCACGTTACCTTGAGGTCCCTTCCTTAATTAACGTTACACGGTACATTTAACCTTTTCTGCATTTATCCGCAAGACACGGGAGCGTAGGCGAGTAGGCCAAGTATTTTAATTAATTCACGATCCATCGCGCCACGTGACGTACGTCTCGCGCGCAACGGGGCACTTATTTACCCTACGTCAGGGTGCATCGTGTGCACTTTGCGCGGATGCGCGTGTACCGAATTAATCACCCGCCCCGGCTGCGATCTCGAGAATTACGGATATTTATAGCGAAGCCGATTCTGATGCAAATGAGGGGGTGGGCGAGGGGGTCTTCCATCCCGATAAAGTCGTTTGCCCCCCTTCCCTCCACCGCCGCGCTTACCGGGTGTACCGCTTTAAATTATCTGATGCGCTCTCTTCCCGTGGAGCGCGATAAAATCCCTCCGTTCTCCGAGTGCTACCCGGAAGAAATCGACAATAAAAATACTTTATTAAGTTCCCCGCGTTAAAAATTCTTATCGCGCGAATCGTGCAGTCGACTTCGTTCTGTAGTCGATAACTTTAGCCTCGAGTTCGAAAACTATCGGTACGTCGATTTATTAATCGAGGTGGAATCTGTTCCGAGTTGATTGATCAAAATCACCGTTTAGAGTCTACGCCTGTCGGATATATACGCTCTCGCGTGTAACAATACGTCAGCATTATTAATTCAGCACTCATTTAACGTTATTAGATTCGGAGAGGGAAGTTTCGCATTTCGGTATATCGGGCATTCGTTTGCGCGTTAATTTTAGTTTAATCCCGCAATTTATGCATATATGGGAAACCGATTGGGATACAATTTACGGAGTCCCGTATTCGTCGCCCGTCGCGTCGTTTTCCCAATTAGACGCGGCCGATGAAATTCGTCGTGCGAGCGACAATAATTTCGTTGCTGGCTCTCGCGAGTTAGCTTGCAGTCACCGGGGACCTTCGTTAAATTACACCAGCGACGTCTGGGGAGACAACTTAATTAATTGCTATGGCGGCAGAATAAATCGTTTTACGATCATACGGTAGACATCACATTTTTTTCGCGTGGAAACAAATAAAGGGGGCGAGCGATAAAAGGCGGAATTTCGACCGGGGTAATTACGCGACGTATTAAAATCCGCAAAGCGTTTGAGGCATAATTTTCTTTTCTGTTTCCAGCCGTGATTTCGCCATATAATATACACGATTTATCGTCGGGCGAGTTTACCTTTTTCACCCCTCCCATTTCATATGTCTACCTCATTTGTACGTACGAATGGAAGTCTGATTTTTTGCACTCTTTTGCCTCGTTTCGAATCTTCCCATCGTTCCTCTCCCTCCCTCTCTCTCTCTCGTTCTTCCTCTCTCTCTTCTCCGATCCATCCTTTCTCGGATATTTATTTTTCCTCGCGTTTGCTTGATCCGCGCAGTCATTATTCAACCACCCCAATTTCCGGCCACCACTCGCGAACAAATGAAAATATTTGCCCAGGAGATTTGCAGGTTTGATTGCTGAATTTCCTCGTCGGTTTTCTTATTCCGGGTACGCAGCGGAAGCGTAACGCCTGCGATTTATTTTTGACGCACGATATTACATGCTTTCGAAAAGGTAAAGTGGATGGATAAAATATTACTGCGTACTCTCACGGAGAGGTTTGTGGGAAGGGGAAGAAAGAGCAGACATTCCATTTATATATATAAAGTGGCTCAATTCGCCGGGATCATTTTTTTTCTCAAGACATTTTTACGTATAGGAGGTTTAGAGAAAATTGAGAAAACTTTGGACATAAGAATGATTTTACGTAAGTCGAAAAAATCATTTTTAATAAGAAATAGTTAATTTAAAGGGCGTAACGAAGATTAAATATTAGATTATACATTTAATAACATAAAAATTAATCAAAGTTGATATATTTTAATGAGATTGAAATTTATACGCGCATTATGTTTTTTTTATTTTATTCGATTTTCATTTCATATATTATTTAAATATACATTGGAAAAGAGAACGATGTTGTATTAACAGCATTACGTCTAATTGGAAAAATAATCGTATTAGTATAATAACAATTTTAATAAAGCAAGAGCATACGTATTTGTTTCATTAATACATGTTATTGAATTAACAAGATTATTTCCAATTAGACTTAATGCTGTTAATGTAGCATCATTTTTTTCCATGTATCTATATAAAAAAACAGTACAAATTTGTTTAATTATCTTTATCTAAATCGTCTTTGTTGAAACCTTAAATTTTCTTCAGCGCTAACAAATTAGTGGTCAATGCTGTATATCTAAACGATTCGGGAAGAACCGCGACAAAATGGCGCGAGGATAATCGGAATTGTCCGGCGCGGTGGTAGGAGTCGAGCGTGTGGATCGAGTTTAGCATCAAACGAGGGTCTGTAATCCTAACTCGCTTCGGTCCGGGTCGAAGGATCTTGCGGTAATCCACGGCTAGGATCGAGCTTAAATCGCTTCTCGTGACACTAGCTGAACAATCCTCGCCCCGGGGCTCAGCATCCTAGACAGAGCGTGCTAGCTCGACCGTAAAGGACCACTCGAGCACCGTAAATCCATCGTCGCGCTTGATCCTGATAGCGAAGTCCCTGGCATTATCCTTCCGGAGCACGCGTCTTTTTTCCCCTCGAAGAACATCCGGCCCGATGATAAAAATCGACCTCATTGTACGGCATTTCTTTCGCGCCGTGCGTGCTGTTGTAACAACACCAGAATTGAAAGGTGGCGCTGAATCTAGCTTAATTTTGCGCACTCGTGGGGTTTAATCCCTTCTCGCGATGATGCCACCGATATCTGTCGCCATAATCAATATTCATATTCAACACTGCTAGGGAAGACTCGAGCAAGATTGAAAACCCAAGTTTCGCGTAAATAAAGTTTGTGTCGCGTCTTGTAAAACGTGCTCGAGCTCGTTCGTCCAACACTCTTGGCACTACCCTCTCTCTCTCTCTTCCTTCATCCCCGTCATTCTACCTGCTCCTGCCGCCTTCTTCCGCCTTCCAGTGCAAGTCGGAGTTCCCCGAGTCGACGAAACTCGATCGCATACAATCGATAATTCTAACCGTGAAATCGAGCCTCGGGGAAAGACTGGTAACGGAGGGTGCGGAACGAGAGGGGGACGGCGAACGATTCGTTCGTCTCGGGCTTTTTAAAATTAACCTGGGTTATAGACGTTGAGGAAGAAAAGCGGAAATGTGAGCTGACTAGCGGCAGATACGTGGATTTTCTCTCCTAACTGCATGAATAGGCGAGGCACGGATACACGCTGCTATATCGGGCTTCTCAGACGCGTAATCCCAAAAGGAGAATTTCGCGTGTTTATCGAACATTGATATTCCTATCGCTGTACGTGAACACGATTTTACTATGATATTCTGATATTCTGAAATTTATTATGTAGAGTTCCACAGAGGGTTTTGATGAGATCATCAACTCCTAGCCTTACAATTTTTTACATTGTTGCACGTGCCAGAATTGACTATTTAATTTGTGATTTTTTTATATTGGGATAACGCGTCAACTTCTGCTGGATAAGCGTCTGTCGTGCGTATATTCCTATTAGATTCCATAACATAATTATCACATAAAGTGTCATTGTTTTGCAATGAGTCACTTGTGTCTTTCAGTTTTGACCAGTAGACTGCAGTACGAGTGACATCGTAAAGCAAGGGGTTAATGTCTGTTATTGACGATTTATTATATCAACGAGAACATATCGTTAAAAGATTTTTATGCAAGTAGAAACTGTCTAAATAAGTTCTTATCAATTTAATAATTTATATGTACATTGAACGTTCTAGGAAAGTTAAAGGAACTATTATATCAGATAAATTTACAATTTCAAGACTAAACATCTCGAGCTCGGAGTCGATCTCTCGTCTAAGAGAGTCTTCGTAACGTTTAATTGATCATTAATACGCTACACATTGCTTCCAGTGTGTGTTATAGAATAATTTATAAATCATACCTACAGACTACGTTCTGATTTGATCTGAAATCGCTAACTCACGGGTCTCTCTCCTCGGGCTCGAATCGGGCGGGCGATTGCGAACAATCAATAATCCCGCCTCTCGTGAAATCGAGCACGAACTCGAAACGTGAGTCCCCGGTCGTTTCGTTCGTCTGGAACTTTAAAAATTAACCCCGCGCGCGCTCGTGAACGGCCTTCGCCGTTGCCGAAGGAAGGAACGAACGGACGGACGGATGGACGGCAAAATAGATACAGGGGACATTCTCGTCGCCGGCGTCACCGTCGATTTTCCAGCGATTCGGACTGGAGGAGAGAACTCCTCGAGGCTCCGCGCTCGTTCGCCGATACTTGGACGTCGTAAATCTTGCAACGAGAAACTGCCTCCTTTTTCGTGCCCCCCTACTCTCGACGTCGTCGTTTTCTCGCCCGGGGCAAACGAAAGAGGAGAAAAAATGGGGGGAAAAGGAAAGAGGAACCGGGCGAAAAGGGAGGAAAGCTCGCGAAATGTTCTCGCTTGACGACGCGCGCCATCGTATTTATACAGTTGTAAAATTCAATCGCCGATCTCGGGGCGCTAGAAGACACACGCCGAGTGACAGACGTTTCCCCGATGTTTACACAGCGGAAGCTTTTGATATATAACTCTTAAGCTTTCTCGCGATGATGGTTGCTTTCTCTTCACCGAGCGAGACTTCGCGAAGTGTCGGTGGTAATTGATCGCCGATATTAAGAGTTTCTTCGTGCAATTGAACTCGACTTCTTCTGTCTGATTTCGACAGTTTGGGGGGGTTGTGAGTAAACATTTTTATTATTATCGATGGAATCGATCGCGGCAAGACTTCAATCGCGCATTGTCCCGAGGCGGCCTGAAACTTAGACATAATTTCCCGTGGTATTGGCGACAGGGGAGCCGCGTACTAAATTAGCGGCCAAATAGCGTTCATTGTTGGCACAGGCTCGGATCCGATTTGCGCGGCCGCGGGATTGCTAGCTTAACCGGAAGGTATCGACAATGGCCGGAAACAAAAGCGGCCATTGTGCAGCCCACAGTCCGGTCATGTCGGGCCGTACCGGCGGCGGCGACAACGGCGACTTGGATCGAAAAGAAAAACGAGAAACGGCGGTTAATTTCCCATGGAAGTAACCGATTGCCGCGGAAAAATAGCGGGCGAACCAGACGCGCGGTATATATCACATCCGGTCGACGCCGCTGCTGACTGTTCCCCGGAGGCTGCGCTGCACACGCGATGTTTTGCTCTCTCTCCCTCAGGCCTGAGCCTGAGCGCCAGACTACATTCACTTTCGAGGGTTATCAGGAGGTCCCGCGGGACCGAGGGAGAAAGAGAGAGAGAGAGGGGGGGGAGGCGGGGGGGTGAGAGGGTCCCGCTTTGTCCAGCGGATCCCATATTTCAAGGGACCTCGTTGAAAAGCCCTGTACCGTACGTGGAGTGTGCGCGTACACACCGTCCGCGTGTATATGACCATCGTACGTTTCTTTTCCTCTCCCTTTTTCTCTCTCTCTCTCTCTCTCTTTCTCTCTTTCTCTTTTTCTCTTCTCTTCTCGGCCGAGGTAAGGGGTGCAACATTGACAAATGTTCCGCCCACCAGTTTCCACCCTTCCGCCCTTTTTTTTTCGCCCTCTTTTCCGTCTCTTCTTTACCGCCCGGATACGTGTATATGGCGTTGGACGCGCTCCCATCCTCGCTTCAGCGACGCATCTTTCCGCGCGGATTTCACGATACGGCCCGATGATGAATACCCGCGCAATCTTATCGTGTGAGAATAACTAATTCTCGTACAAATCGCGTCCCTCGCCCGAGAACGAAAGGGAAAACGAACGCGACGAAAGAACGATGGGTACACCAGAGTAGGAAAAAGTAATTAGAACCGTACGTTTTCCCCGAAGGGTAAATGTGGCGGGAGAAGAACTTGGGAGATTTCTGGAAATGTGTGCATTAGAACAATTTACTTTTCATTGGCCTCCATTAAAAGTAATGTATGAAAGATTTTTCAAGTCCACAATTATTTGTATTAACACTTTGACTACCAAACTGATTTCATCATTGAACTTTAGGAGATTCAAAATCCAGAAATGCACGGTTGTTTATCAAATATGCAGAGTCAGATTATAAAATAAACTATACTAAAATAATAAATAAATAAAAATAAATAAAAAATATAATTAACAAATAGAAATATTATCTCTTGCCAGTTGAGTCGTCTTACAATTTCTTACACGTTAATTATTTACTGACGATTTAGAAAATTAAACTTTCTGGCTAAATAAAAAATAAATATAAGAATGTATATATTAAATATTAATATATCTATATATGTATTATATATTTAAATAAAACTGTCACTTACAAACCGAAATAATAGATCTTCTTATGATTAAAACAGATATAA
>NJRP01000268.1:166060-209237 GCA_003063835.1 Aphaenogaster floridana
CTCACCGTCTCGAAAACCGTTCAAAGAGAGCATTTTCGGGAGCCATATTAACTGAACGATGAACAAATTTGTAGTGAACTCAGATTCCGATTCAGCGACCCAAAAAACTCTAGGATACCAAGTTTTATCCAGATCCATCGAAATTTATCGGAGTTATTCAATGTGCGCATATATGCGTCATTACCAGTTTTGGCACGAAAATTTTAGGCGCATATATGCGTCATAACCAGGTGAACTGGTTAATATCTTTTTTAGTCTTAAATACTTAAAATCGTAAAATTGTCATATAAAATAATTAATATATAAAAATAGTTCTTTAATATTTTAAATACTTAAATATGTAAAATCTTTCCATTCCTAATTGGGTAAATAAAACCGTCACTCAGATATGAGTAACATGGCGGTCGAAATGTTAACAAATGTCACCGAGAAGAAAGCAAGAATAAACAATAATTTTATGTAATTTTTATTTCTCTCTAAATGCAACGCGGCAAACAGGAAGATTTTGCCGTTATTCGAGCCGAGGTACTTTTATTTACAGTGGAAATAAACTTTCCACGTAGTAGACGAAATGACGTAAATCCGACGTGTATGCGAATCTAAATTATTATCGTGATATTCAACGCTGAATATTAAGAGCGCTAAGCAGAGTCTGGCGAAAAGTCGGACGCGAAATCCATCAGAGGGAACGCGGCGTTAAAGCTGAAGCCGCGGATTCCGGTGCACCGCATATTAATCAACGTACCAATCAACATATCGATTTATCGGGGCGGCAAACACGCCGTTACGCCAAACGCTTCGCATGCGAGACCGAGTGGTTTTATTCTCGCGCGGTCCGCCCGTCCCGCCGTGGAAAAACGTTCACGTTGCTCTCGCGCGCCCACCAATTTAACTTGGCGCATTCCATTACCGGCAGCATACAGTTCCTGTTTTCCTCCATCGAGGGTCCCGGCTCGTAATTTCGGATTTTAACTGGCGTATAATCGTCGACGGTAACGACGCCGCGGGATAATAAATATTACCTCACTGACAGGACCCCCTCCTCTCCCCCCCATTCTCTCTCTCACTCTCTGTATTTCTCTCCTCTCCCCGCGTAACACTACCCTTCGCGTAACACTCCATTGCTCTACCCGCCCTGCGTTTTGGCCGAGCATCGATATAGTTATCTCTGTTTGTTCACGCACATCCGGTTAAACTTGGCACGCCGTCGAGCGCGCTTTAATTCGCAGGAAACTCGCCAATCCCGCCGCATCGTCGTCCGCGCGATATTTCGCCGGGCGGGGGTACGTGGGGGTGTCGACCGACGCGAGATAAAAGGAAAAGAGACCTTTGCGGAGAAGGTGTAATGAATTGGAAAAAGGGAGCCTCTCTCGGGTATATACGTATAGGCGCGAGGCGTCGATATCGGCGATCCAAATTAGCTGACGCTAGATTACTATGGTATCGGCCGTTTTCCGCGAGTTCACGGGAATATCTGAAATTTATTTAAGTGCAGTCTGCTGATGCGCAACGTTAGCTGCCGGCGTTCGATCGATCGTCGGCGTTGCGCCGCTGCGCTCGCCGCCGGAAATGGTCGATGCCGATCTATCTTGCTGTGTTTACCAAAACGCCGTGTGTCGGAGCGCGAAACTATCGTCGCGAGCTTCGCCGTCGCGTTATATAACTAATGCAAAATCGATAGTTCATTTCGCGGCCGCCACAAGGCCGGTTTTTGTTGGCTTGCCGGCGAGTGGACATACAGAGAGGTGTAAATTAGAGTGCACCCGTAATTGGATGAAATGCGATATCGGATCAAATGTAATATCGGCGAGCAGCAGCGGCATCAGCAGCAGCAGCCTGCAGCGTCGCGACGCGGTACGGCACGCGATCGTTGTGTCGCGTTGCGTTGTTTACCGCCGTCGATCCGTCACTTTAATATGCGTAATCGAATGACATAACGGTCGAAAGTCATCCGGCTGGGCTTTCAATTAGCACTTTCGCAGCCGGCGATTCTAGCGCGCGATCTAAAGGCGGGAGCCGTGTGCGATTTACAAAAGTCTATAATACAGTTGGTTGCTGCAAAGTTCTGGCATTAAAATAAGATTGAAAATGAAAAAAATTGCTTTGTAATATCACATTGCTTTGTAATATCATGTTGCTCGTAACCACTTGTTGTGTGTTTAAAATTTCAAATTTATAAATATGGGACTATTAAAATTCAAAAGAGCTCTTAAAATTTACTAAATATGTTTTTTAAAAACAATGACATAAAAATAAAATTTAATATTTTTTTTGTATAATTTTTTTTTGAAATTCATCTCTTTTTTTAAATTCCGTTCAAAGGCTTTTGAGGAACTTGAAATCAATTTATTATTAGATAACTGTTGTAATCATAAATACGAATCATAAAGTCATCTGCGTTTCTATAAATATCAAATGACGTAAAATTGCAGCAACTAACTACAGATTTTTTAAATAACGTAAAATCAGCGGCTGCGAAAGTGCGTCCGTGCGAATGTGACTTCCAGCGCTGCCATTTAGTCATCGGATCAAAAAAAGTGAAATAGTGATTGATTTTTGACAGAAAGTGACAAAAAGTAACCTTTCAGGTATTAAAATAGTAACCAAAAGTGACATTTTTAATTAAATTTTCAGAGTAAAGCCATTTAAATAAAAAAATTAACATTTACTCTGATTTTCCCGGGTCTATCTTTGGATGATAGTCTAACATATAGCAAATTCTTTTCATAGTATGGTTTGAAAGTTTATAATAAGGAAAGAGTACGGCCTTGAACGATACAATACAAGTACCTGGTGCAGTTTTATTAAATAAAATAAATAGTGCATTTTATTAAACATAATAAAATACAGACTCAATGACCAAACAAAATAAAAGTTTAAACATTATCTCTTCTCTCTAGATAAAGCAAAAGGATAAACAACGAGAATAAAGTGTGATCGACACAACTGGCTAATAAAACGTTTATTGTAGAGTACTACGTTTCGGCCATGGGTTTTGGCCCTTTTCAAGTACAAAATTGCATATTTCCTTTATATCAATTACATATGTCCAAACAACGCCATTAGTTTGTAAATGAGAAATTCAAAAAGTAAAATCAATTGTAATAAAAAGGACTTCAGTATCACGGTATAGTGAACGTTAAACTAAGTAATTTATTATAATCAATATAGTGTCTAGGTCAAATCTTGATACTGAAATCCTTTTTATTAGGATTGATTTTATTTTTTGAATTTCTCATTTACAAACTAATGGCGTTGTTTGGACATATGTAATTGATATAAAGGAAATATGCAATTTTGTACTTGAAAAGGGCCAAAACTAGAGATCCTCTAGTAGAGAGATGCGACAACTCAGCTTTCCGTGATTGGCTGGCATAAAATTTGCTCATTTTCCATTGCGACGCCAATGCGAAAAACAGATGCGACATATTTCTCAGACGAAGATAGATGTATTTCCGTGATTGGCTGGCATAGGTCACGTGGCCAGTTGTCGCATCTCTCTACTAGAGAATCTCTAGCCAAAACCCATGGCCAAAACGTAGTACTCTATAATAAACGTTTTATTAGCCAGTTGTGTCGATCACACTTTATTCTCGTTATTTACTTACTGGCGAAAAGAAGATTCCATTATTTTATTTTAAAAGGATAAACATATTTATTAAATGATAAAAAAATAGATAAAATTTTTAAAAATGCAATAAAAAACAAAAACGTATTCGCTCTGACGAACAATTGAATACTGGATGGACTATGTCTCTGAACTAGTCGCGAGGCCACGCACAAACATTTTTTTGTATATTTATCAATTGTTTTCATCTTTGTATTTTTCCGGCAGCGTGATAGATTTTATATCAGTCGCGCCGCTTGTCTAGTATTCGGTTCGCGGTGCAGAGTAATCATGCTGAGACACTGGACCAATACCCAGTGAGCAATAGTGAGCAATTGTTATCAGACGAGACAATAAAAGTGTGAATAGAACGCTTATGTTTTACAAATTTTATGTCAGCTCAGGAAAAAAAGTTACTATAGTGACCCATTTTAGACGATAGTGATTTTTCAGTGACTTGTCTAGAAAAAGGTGACTCACAAAAAGTGACTCAAGTGACTGGATGACAGCGCTTCTCGCTCTCCAAGACGTCCGATTTATCGAAATAATAATCTGTAATTAATTCAGCGATTTGTTTATATAACCGACTGTGCAATCAGTGACATACCATTTCGTAGAACAGAGGAGAATTATTGGAGAAGAATCTTTGTAATGATTGGGCACAAACAGTCGTTTCTTTAATTACATCATTATTCGTATATGATCGACCAAGAATCATCGTCGGCATGTAATTATCGTGATTTTATACGATTAGTCGCGGTAGTGATCCTGAAACTTGCACACGGTTTCTTCCGGGTTTTAAGTCGGCGGAACGTGGCGGCAACGTCGACGACGACGGACGGCGAAACGGAATTTTCAATCTCGGGAGCATCGAGTAACACCAATGTCGCGCGGACAGAGGCGCGTCTGCTGTTTTCGAATTCTCTCCTTTTTTTCTCTCCCGACTTCGACGTGACCGGAAAGACGAGGCGAAGATTGCGTTATGCCAGCGCACGAGAGAAAGAGACGGGACGGGCGGCGACGATACGCTCGGCAAACAGATTACGATAACGCGTGTTTTCTCGCACGCATGGACGTGCAGAATCGCGGCGTGCAGAATCGCGGAGGAATGACGAAGAAGAAGTGTCTGGAGAACGGATGAGTGACCGAAAAGGCATGGCGTTGAATTTGCAAGCGCGGTCGACGAGCGAGAACCTCGACAGTACACCGGGGAATCCCAAGTGATTCCACGTTCGCGAAATGAATTCGCGTTCTCCACCGCTCATATGAATTAGTACTTCGAATGGAGTCGTAAATACTTTAACAGTTATCGAGTAAAAAAATTCGAGAATACCAAAATACGGAAAGAACGATTTTGCTGACGTATCTAAAAGTTTAGTCAGATACAGATCTGGAAATAATTATGTTGGAGTTTGGATCTAAATCTAAATAATTATATTGGACGCTCAAGCTGCTTGTTAAAATGTCAAAACTTTTTACAACTTTTTATCATCATGCTCTTGAGAGCATTCTATATAATTATTTTGATGGTCCAATATAATTATTTCCAGATCTGTGTTTAGTTAAATTTTTAGATCTTTTAGTAAAACCGTTTTTTTTTCGTGGAGAGCTAAAAAAATTTTTCGACGTATGTATTTGAAGTGGAATATCGAATTTTTTTTACTATCCGTTTGCATGGAGAATTTGTGCAAATCTATTGTTTCATTCAAATTGAGCGAACAGAACTATTACATTTATACGAGACACTAAAACATCAACCGTGGAATTAGATTATATATGAATGTACTTAAAACTTTGATACGTAGTGACAAATAGAAATATTATCTCTTGCCAGTTGAGTTGGCTTACAATTTCTTACACGTTAATTATTTACTGGCGATTTAGAAAATTAAACTTTCTGGCTATTAAAATTTTAGTATCATAATAATATAATAATATATTTTATTTATATAATTATTTATATAATATATACATCGAAATATACATCATGCGGATTGTTTAAAAATTTAATTTAATTACAGCTGAAAAAGTTAGGTTGAAACGCGTTCTGTATTAATCTTTTTCGATTATGAATATATTATTTACATTCAGTTTTTTATGAAATTATTAAATTTCTATTACCTAATTTGCTCTTCCCTTTTATTTTAATTATTAATTAATTAATTATTTTATTTTAATTATTCCAAATAATAATACTCTATAATATTTTATTGCATAAACTTGAATATAACAAAGAGAAGGGCTGATCATCTTCCCAAGCTTCATTCTTGTTGTGTTATATAGTGCTGTAGAAACGACGCGACATGTCGTTCCCTTTTCGGATCTTGGGAGGCTGTATAACGCTGCCAGGCGATAAATTAATCCAATCGTTGCACCCACGCGCGGCTTCCTCTGCGCTTTGAGTTCCATACACTGGTTGCCACGTCGTACGGCGTGTTATGTTACGCTTACGTGCATCACGGGTCGTCTCTGCCATTCAATCTCCTCGTCTGAAAAGAATCTTGTACGATAATATTTCTTAAAATATCTGTACTTGAGTCAGAAACGTTTACTGTCGCGAATGCCCGATTCGCAATTTCTTCGGTTTAAACAAAGAAACGCGTGGATATAAATTATGGAATTAAATATTTATTACAATTAACAATTAATTTTCTGAGAAAATATTATTTTTCAAAATGATCTGTCGTTCTCATCAAAATTTTCATTTCTCTTTACTTAGTTTTTTTCGTAAATAAAACTTGTTAAAAGAAGATGCTATTTTATTAGAATGATGCTAGACCGAGAAATTATTATTTAGATGCTTTCTAGGTTCACGATTTAGGTTTGATTTTCCGTGAAGAAATGCGGTGAAGATTTCACCGCGCTTTCTAAAGGCTCAGGGTCAGTTAAATCCTACGCGACGTTCTAAAATTCAAACAATATCGGAAATTGTGATTTGGACGCCCACGGGGTTTTGTAGCACTTGTTTGACTGTCGTCATCGAAGATTAATATTCGCGAGAGAGTCCGTCGGTCGATTAGCGATACGATTTCACGAGGTAGAATGAGCCGCCGTTCACAGATTCCGCGGGCTATTTTCCGCCTGGATGTCCGTTCATCGTCGATGTTACCGCGCGATTCTCGGTACATTCATTCGTATTCCGGCACTGTCGGAAACTTCGCGATAATTCGATGTCTCGACTGCTATAACAGCAGCAACGGCCTCCGTCATCATCGTCGGACCAAAGCGGCCTACGTGACTTCCACATCGCTTCCTTCCTACTATTCCGTCTCCTGCTCCGATTCTTGCCTCCCAGTATCGTAGCGATATTACGTAAAGTCTATAGATAGAAATCTGTGGAACGTTATACATTTTCCCCTCGACAATATAATGCTAAGTCCAAAATCAAATACTACAGCCAATTACACTGAAATATTTTTATTGTGAAGTTATTTGTGATGTACAAAAATATCTGTTATAATCTTTTATAACGTTTTCTTATAACAGATTTTACATTTTTGTAATAATAGATATTCTCTAAATTAAACTGAATTAAAATTATTTTAATGTCGTGAATTTTAAACAGATATTTAATTAAAATTGCATATTGTTGAAGATTTAAAATAATTACCGTATGAAAATTCATATTTCTGTATCTCAGAGGTAAAGAATCGTATGTCCACTTTTTGTCAAAATTGAGTTAATACTTTTTCCAATATACCAGGAGCTTAAACTTTAATATAGTAAAAGATGTTATGCCCATTACGACTAGTTTCTAAAATACAACACTTAAAAAAAGTTGTACTGAAAATTCTTATATAGAACAAAACATGTCAGTTAAAACATGTCAGTTTCATTGCTTTAATAAATATTCGAAAAATTAAATTGCTACTTTTATTTTATATCTAAAAAAATACACTCTTTCCCTATTTAAAACTTTAAACCCTGTTTTCTCTTTTATAATAATGCATATACGATTCTTTACCTCTAAAGTACAGATTTTCTTTATTTACAATGGAAAATATTGTTCTTTCTTTAAGAGGCTAAATAATATGTCGATCTCGTCATCTATTAATTTTCATAGTTCGTTTAGATTTTTGTTGCTCAGCTGATTTTCTCTTTTGGTTTTTTTTACATACACTACAACAGTCAGCTTACAAATCATACTGATATACATAAATTATTTAATCTTTTTTTTAAGAAAAATTTGAATACTTGATTGATTATTTCTTAAAAGTAATTGTTTAAAAAATTAATATAAGTTTAATATTAAATTTAAACTTGAAGTTTTTGGTTTTGTCGTTGGAAAATTATATGAAAAAATTATAATTTTTATTGTTATTTTACTCTTTCAAAATTTCATATTTCGAGAGGAACGAAATTATGTGATTTTAATAAATGTAGAAAAACCATTAGTCGCTGCATTCTTTGCAGCTATTAAATTTTGCTTTTGTGATACATTAAAATGTATCAAAAAGAAAAACAGTAAAAGTATTATATAAGAAATATTTTTGATTTATTATAATCTCATATATTTACTCCTCTCGGAGAACGTAAAAGTTATCATAAGGGGGATAATAATAATTTACATTAACTTTGTATTATTAATACATTTTGTGTTACTAATGTATTTATACTTAAAAAAATATATACATTAGAGAGTAATACAATATCGTTACGTTAATACATTATCTCGATTTTCGACAGAGCAAAGGCGCAGTTTATTTTTCAGTTAAATTCGTTACGCAACGGCTATCGTGTTATGTATTGTAGGCTATCGTGTTATTAAGTACTAATGGGCTATCGTGTAATCGTGTATCGTATAATGAGCTGTACATTCCTCGCAACCAGTTTAGAACACAAGGAGCAGAATATTCAATCCAATTTTGCGTTGTAAAACTTTAATCATTTGGAAACGGTAACGTCTAGGCGGGCACGCGGCCTTGGCCTTGGTACTTGTTTTTGTTTCGGCTTTGCGCAAGGTTGACGCATTATCATTCCAGTCAGTGACACTCGAGCGAACAGATAGCGATGTAAAGCCTGTATTACACTACAGGTTGCGGCTCGGTTGCGGTTGGGATTTGACCAATAAGGACAAAGTTCACTAAGCTTGAGATTGGTATTCTTTCTTCTGATTGGTCAAATCCCAACCGCAACCGAGCCGCAACCTGTAGTGTAATACGGGCTTAAGTCAAGGTATATCTTCGAATATTACTTTTAGAAACGCTGCAAGTGTAAGAGCCGCGGGGGTGTAATTATTTCTTACGATTGTTAGAATTAACTTATTAGCTAATTAGATTATTAGAATTGTGATCATACCGCGCGACACATTAACTTCCGCGATTTGCGTTATTATTCAGTTGCTGTGCAGCGAAGTGTCTTGTCGCGTGCGATAAATGCCACGTAAAGTGCCACGCGATCGTAATTAACCGCGTTTTCGCGAGTGATTATTATGTTAACGCAACGAAAGGATCTAAGAGCAGGAGGAGAGAGAATACCTCTCTCGTATCTGGGAGATATCGGATAACGGCGGAGCAACCATGAGGTGAAAATTTTATTATTTGTTTTATTATTTGTATAGAATTAATATCATTTACAATTATTTGATACGCGCAACAAATATTAAAATATTAATCGTTTTGGACGCTGCTACAATTTGGATATATGTATTTGCATTTTTGCAATTCAATGTAGTTGGCGTTATAACTCCATTGCCATATCGTATTTCTGCGTGATAAATTATTTTTCACTTTAAGGCCATAGATCTGCAATTGTATTAAATTCACGTGAAATTTATAAATGTGTCAAGCTGGTAGCACAAAATTAATGCAAATATAATACCTCACGGATCCGCTATCTTAAAATGAACGGGTTATAAATTTCTATTTATATTTATTAATAATTTGATTTAATATGAAATTGTGAAGTATGCAAATTAAAATTTTTGAAATGCAATAAATATATCGTCGCGGTTTAATCTCGTGAAATCGAGAATTCTTTATATAAATTATATCTCGGAGTTAATCAGAGAAGAGAAGGGTAGCTTTATTGGCGCAAAAATTTATATTAAAAGAGATGAAAATGTCGTACCTGCACGTAATAAATTAAAATGCAGAATCAGTTGAGCAGTTAAAGTCGGTGTCACTCGATCTCATATAAATCAATAGCAAATGACAGACGGCATAATTACAAATTTGAGCACGCGAGCTTTATTCGATATCATTACTAACATATATATGTATATATATATATATTTTTTTTTTATTTATTTATTTATTTATTTATGTTTGTGAAACGTATAAAATAAATATTTAGTAATGCTATTCTCTCGGCTACTGTTTTAAGTACAATGCATTTACTTTTTTTTACTAGAGGAAATTGATTATGTCAACGTACGCGCGCGGAGATTAAATATTAAAAAACTTGTTAATTGCCTCTTCAGAGGTGCTCTTTTTCCCCTCGTTGCCCCGGGTAAGTGCCTTGTGTGTAGCTACCTATAAAGTCAGGCCCACCCAACCTTAACGTACAGGCACTTTACGACAAGAAATTTTGTTACGCCGCGGTACAAAATGGGACGCTGAAAGCATCCAATTCGAGAGAAGAAAAAGGAATAGGTTTCCCTCGTTGTGCTTTCGTCCGCGTAATTGTTGTTTTATCCGGAACAATAATTGACATGTAACTTTTCGAAGTAAAATGAATTTTACGATTTGTATCGCGCACGCAGTAGAGGCGATGTTTTATCAACGTAATAATGCCATTATTGCGTAATACAAGAATAATTAACGTGTTTTATGCTTGGCGACATTTGCTGAATTTATCTTACGTTATTGTTGAATAATATATATTCTGTTTAATGAAATTTAATGAAATCGTATACGCGAGATGAAAATAACTCGGACGAGACAAAATAATTCGTGCGTAATGAGGGAATATTATTTAGTATATCTTCGCGTTTTTTGACGTTACGCGTTGGTGGAGAAGCGCATTTCAACGAAAAGCACGGGATATGAAAAGTAATAATTAGATGCTCAGCGATATAGTCTATATTTTTTCCGGTTTTTTGGGATTTCTGTCCGACGAACGACATACGAATGCATTAAAAGTATCGGATGTGGAAAAAAAATATTAGCTACATTCAGACCGAATATTAAAAATTTAGGGAGGCCAGTGGATGGAGGGAGAATTAAAATTAATTTTAATTTTTCGTCGAGCACGTCGGCATGCCGCAATGGATGTGAATTTTATGCAACGGAATCAGCGCATGGAAAAAAAAGAGCGGTTCGCGAGAGTTATAATTTTACGTTTGTCTACGCTTTAATATACCTTTTATTAACGCTCGTGAAACGTATACCTTGTCCGCTCGATGGAAATAACGGACTTACGAAAGGAAAAAAAAGGGGTTGCGAATTTTCACAAAAGTGGAGGAAAGAGTTTTCGGTTTTGATCGCACAAAGAATGTGATCAAATGCGCATATCGACGTTGTTGAACAATATTTCTTTCTCTCTGTTATTAAATCGCGGGAGACACGTGTGTGCCGACGATAATTTTTCCGAGTTCGGGATATTTGGTTTTTTTTTTTTTTTTTACGGCTCTCCACGTTGATTTACCGCCTGTACGTCGCGCGCGAGTTTCAGCAGACGAGCGGGAAAGGAAGGAGGCTGGCGGGGGATCCTTGTTCTCGATTTATCGAGGTCAGAGATATCGATAAGACGCGATTCGCGACAAGAGTAACAACGCCCCGAGGTCGTGCGGTCGCGAAAGTAACACGATCAGATTCGATTTGACTAACGTTCCTCGGCGGCATTACCGGAATTTACAGAACACGCGTGATATATAAGCGTGCACACGCCGGGGACGGGCTATCATCTCGATTTATGACGGCCAGTCTTCACTCTCGTGCCCCTATCGGATCTTTCTGGGAATTAAGGGACAGATAAATGGACCCGATCCCCCTCCCACGGCGAGGCGGTAGATACCGAAAAAAAAAAAATTGTCGCGTATTTAAACTTCATGATTTCAGAAAGTTTTCTGTCACAGGCGATTCACCCGGCGGACTGCAGTTTTGCAGAAGCATTCTTATTATCCCGAAACACATTGTCATTTGCATGAATATTTTAAAGTTAATCTTCGTATATTACGTTATAATTTATGAACATTGAAAATCTATATTGCATGTGCTTTCTCCCATTCTGATGCAAATGCGTTTTTCGCAACATTTTCGTAATATTTTTCGATATATGACGCTGCATCATCTCTCATATTAAATGCACATAATGGAGCACTCGCGATACGGCGAGGCTAAACATTCAAATCACGAGCAGCATTATGAATTTATTCCCCGGTAAAAAAAAAAAAGGACACATTGCTGGATAAATAAACGAAGGGACAAAATGAAGCTTCGTCGCTGCAATCCCGCGCGACTAAGGCCGACTAATTTTTTTCATCCTTTTCTTTTGTTCACCGCGAAATTCCGTTTGTCGAAATTTTGCGATGGACCTCGGACCGATGCGTAAAAAGCCGTTTCATGAATTTTTATGAACTCCGGCCGGTAAAACGCAAAACGGCCCGGAGTCGTCACGTTGCGAGAGAATATGCAGGGAGAAAGGGGGGAAGAGGAGGTAGTTAGCTGTCCATCTCGTTCTCCGCTCTACGCATCGCGACAATCTCGAGGTTCGCCGATGCGGAAAATGAGTTTCCGCGCTACCGGAAGTGACACTGCGCTCGAGACTCACGTGCGGGGGGTGGGGGAAGGGAGGGAAAGTCGAAAGAAATACGGATAGCACGTGGCGCGGCGGCGCGGCGGCGGCGGCGCGCTTCGGTACACTTTGTACGTATTATCGTCGAGGATGTGTCTCTCTTGTGTCTCTCCGCGTGCCTTTTCTCTCCGTTCCTTTCTCCGTTCCGCTCCTTATTTATCTGGCGCGCGCTTTCGCGCGACGTTACTCGGCGAGAGACAGAAAGTCCAGAAGAGAGGTGAGGAGGATAGGGAAGAGGAGCGAGCGCGTAAGGCGGAGGAGATCTGGACCGAGCATTAAAACTTTGAAAATAACGGAGTTCCTTTTAGTGTTTCGGGAGCTTTGCGAAAGCCCGGCCGCGCCCCGGGGGTGGGATACGAGCTCTCGCATTACAGGAGATTTGCTAGGGAAGAAAACCCGAGTTTTCGGATATTAACTCGCCGTTTTTACTACACGGAGTGCTGTGGCTAACGCCTCGCAGTTGCGCGGCTTTTGCGACGGGATTCTTAACACACTCGGATGATCCTCCGTGTCCAAGGGAGCCAGTACAGCTACCTGAAACGCGGGAATTTATGTAACACTGACTATCAAGCTGATTTCGGGGGAAACGCTCAGCTCTGGCAGAGAAATGCGCGGATGTTTATAAAATATGCAAGTTACCAAATGAAAACCACTCCAAAAGTAAATAAATATAAATAAATAAAATCATTTTTAAAAATATACACTGCCGGCCAAAAATTTGAGACCATTAATTGAAAATGTCTACTATGAAATGAAATTAAACTTATGCATAACGTATTTTTAACATATTTTTATTATTTGACACTCATTGTTTTATAACGAAATGTAAAATAATATAAAATGTTTGAAAGTTTTACAAAAAATATTTTTTACAAGATGAAATAGTTATTTGTGTAACAAGTGCGGGAAGTTGACAATTGGACACGAGCGCGGAGAAGGCGAATGCGATCACCCGCACGAGTTTACAATTGTCAACTCGCACGTGTTACACACACTATTTTATATTACACGTGCGTGGAAAGTGGTCCATTACGCGCGTTTCTTGAAAAGAAACGCGCGTAATGGGCCACTTTCCACGCACATGTTATATAAAGAATATTAAACACTTTTTTGTCAAAGTAATCATCTTTACATTTAATCACCTTTTTCTAATCTGGGTAATCTAGGCTACAAGTTTATTATAAGTTAAGTAAGTTTATTAATTTATTGTTTAGTTTATAATTTAATCATATTTGTAGAAAGAGCTTTATCATCATAGTCCATTTTCTTGAAATTAAACAATGCTAAAATATAACCGGTTGCAAAAACTCACGCGTCACCCATATATGGATGACATAGCAGATAAAGTAATAATCACGATATTTTTATATACAGAAAATAGCCAGCGCAAAGAATTATAAATTTATATTCTCGGAAATATTTATTAGAAAGAGGAAAATGGCTCTTTAAATTTCTAGAGAGAACACTTTTACGATGGTAATGGAAAAACGCCAATGATGACCACTCTTTATAATGATCGTCGATATTTTCTTTCCTAATGGTATTTTTATTCAAGACAGTCGTCAGAGAGTCATTAAGATTGAAATCGTGAGTCGCGGGACGTTCTATCTAGAAACGAGAGGGCACCGTGCGTGCCGTGGTCGTTGATAAATTCACGCACGTTTAAAATTCAGCACATTTTTTTCCCCGGCTATAGATTTCGCGCGATCGTATAATGCTGGCGCATTGACAAACGATCCCCAGATACCCTATTCCCACCGCCGATATCGCCGTGGAATACGAGGGAATTCGGTGTCGGTCGAGTCCGCGGGCTTACATGCAGGCATAGGAGAGTTGGTTATATGGGGGGGTGGGAGGATTCGAGCTTGAAAATCTGACCGACGATTGATAGAGAAAGGAGCCCGCCTGCGGTTGAGACTCGTTCGATGGTGGCGGATAATAAATTGGACGCGCGAATGGCGCCAATTCAGCATTTTATGCAGGTTGCCAACGAGGGATGAAAGAGAAACCCATAGAATCTCTATTACAGAAAGTGTGCGAGAGCGATCATTTCACCATTGGGTTACTAGTGCCGTATATAAAGAGCGTTGAAGAAAGAGAGAATTTCCCGGTTTTAATATTAATTACATATTTTTTGATAAATTTAGATGCGATCTTTTCACTATAATGTCAGAACAATGATATATTTATAAATTATAAGTAATTTGTAGATTGAAAACTACGGATAATTCCGGTGAGAGAAAGATTATTGGATTTATTTAAATCCAGATGGATTAATTTTTTAAAATTTATGATTGATATTTAATTCCTTCAATTTAATACATATTTAATAGGAGAAGATGAAAGCTTGTCGCATATTACAGTGAATAAATAATGTGGATCTGATTTTACTGCATTAAAAATGTTTAATATTAATAAGAACAAAAAGCGATAATATATTAGAAAATATCCGAATATAACCAGATAATAATAATAATTAATAATTTAAACAACGTGTGATGAATAAAGAATTTTCTTTGGACGGCGGAACAATCGTATTTATCGGCTTTCTTTGGCGTCTGCAGGCTCAGCTTCGGCAGGCTTGTTAATCAGTCGTAAGAACTGGAAGTTCTCTGGAAAGAAGCTCATCTCGCGCCGAATTTAAGGCGAGTAGCGGAAGAACAGACACCACACCGACACTCACACTCGGAATTGTTTCATTCTCTCGCCTAGCAGCCTCCTCTACTCATCTAATTTACCTTCTTGTCTGTCGAATCTTTATTAAAATGCTCTGCGCCCGGAAGTTCCGTCTATCGGAAATCGTTACCGGCATTTATGCCGGTCATGCATTAATTTACACTATAATTAGCGTTAATTTACATAATCGTAGAACACACGGATAATTCCATTCTTCGTTTCACCGCGAAATTATCGCGGACGGGGGACTAAAACGGGATAAAAATTTTAGTATCGCCCGTGTGGAAATTTGTCCGGGAAAAACTCGTTTGGCTCTAGCCCCTATCCAGTTTTCACTATCCGGTAAACCTGGATAGCTCGGGAGGATCGCGTTAATACAGTGTATTCTGCGAGTCGTTTGAAACCGCGATGTTTGTTTTAAGGGAGAATCGGCTTAGGATTGATCAGGGAACGTATCTCGCCATATGCGGGAGGGAATTTATGATTGCTCCGAATAATCTGGTGGCGTGTTACGAAAGGAACAACGGCTATCATTTGATCCCAGCAATGGATTCCCTTTAATTAACAATATAATCCCCATTGTCGGGGCTTCGATGGAGCGTGACCGGAGGGTGCAGCGTTGCACTTTACGGCGTGGTCGGGGCCCGTGAACAGTCGCTCGTAGATCCGTGGCCTAACCGGTTCGGCAACGAGATCGCGGCACGAGAATACGCGATAAATCTTCCAGCACCCGCGGCTGCCTGAATGCCGGAACACGCACGAGGAGCAGTCATTTCCGGTGGAATGCACCGGCAGGTCCGCGGAACAGTCGATAGGGGTGGGTATTATCGATCCGCCGACGTCGTGTTAAGACCACGAAAGACCTCGTTATCAGCATACGAGGGAGGACACAGGTCGCTGTCATAATAACGCGGCGGATAACGGGCCGCTGGACCGGGATTTAGGCGGCTTATTTAAGAGTGGAGAAGTCGATTCCAACATCGAGTATAATATACCTACTCTATAAATGAGAAGAGAGAAAAATTATTTCAAGCTTCATATGTTCGCGCGCTGACGAACTATAATAGCGTGCACTTTTATCCCTCGCGTCTTCTAGAAATCTTATTTTTGGAATGTCTCTTTACGTCAAATTTGACCATAGTCTTGAATCTCTTTTAACGAGACTCGACGATAAAATTGTGTACGTGTGAAAACAGCTAAAGACATAGAGATATTTTTCGTAGCTTTCTGAAGTATTGATCGGTATTGATAGTACGACAGTAACGTGTCATATTGGTGATGTTGACATAAAGGAGAATCAGTATTTCCGCATGTCTGAATATTGAAGTGTCCTTTTTCTTTTTCGTTATCCCAGAATATCGTTTCCGGCACCTGGTTACAGTTTGAGCTCCGCTCTTCAATTAATGCGATGTTTGTTCAATAATTTCAGCGTGATATTGATTTAAGGTGTTTCGAGACTTCGTTGTCGAGTGCACGAAATGCCTCTCTTCTCCGCTCGTCCCCTCGTAATCCCTTCGTATCCCGTTAGTGAGGGCGCGTACTCGGAAAGTGCCTCCCTTTAACCACCGTTATTATTTATTAGCGCACGAGAGAGGCGAATCGCGGGTCAAGCCTCGTCGAAAACATTCACGGATTGCGGAACGTCGTCGCGGATTGCGAGGGTGCGGACGGTGCGCGCACCCTTCTTCTCGTTTCTCGCAGCCCCTCGATTCGCCCTCGACGCACCCCCTTTGCCCGACCGACGTCGCATTGTGCGTGTCCCATTGTGTCGAGTCTGCGGGGACGTATAGCCCTCCGCGTTTCCCTTTTTTCCCCCCTGCGGCGTTTCCCCCTTTTTTTTCGTGTACCGTTGTGCAAGTATTACGTGCGAGGGAGGAGGGGTTGAAAATCGCGCGACCAAATCCGTATCGCGCCTGCAGAATATATAGGTGTGTCTCGTTAACGAAGAACGAGGGGGATGCCCGACTCCGCGCCGTGTAAATGTTTGCAAAATTGTTTTTTTCCCAAAGTGATCGATCAACGTTGCTTGATTGTTGTTTGCGTTACGATCAGAGGCGTTGCCGTGAGACTCGCGCATACAAAGAGAGTCTGCGAGGCCATTTTTTGATATTACGTCCATGATAAAAAGCGACGGACGTACCGCAGAGTGTAACGTTACGTGAATCATATCCGGACGTTTTACATAGAAAAACTTCCAGCATTTTTTAGAATTTATTTCATACCATTTGTTCAGACATTTTATGTATGACATCTTATAACGCTACCGTGATATTTATTTGGCTTCCTCAAAGATTAGTCGGCTATTTGCTAGGCGCATTTACTACTTTATATCCGTTTTGACAAATCGAAAATTTATTTCAAGCCAATCCGGGCACTCTTGTGAGATTCTTCCCGTTTTTCCGGCGTTCGGTCTGTTCGCCTCATCAGCGCGATAAGCGATCTGCCAGTAGCGATTCAGCATTTTGTACGTTACAACGTAAGAAAACACGGGTCCCATTATACGATCCCGTTGAGCTCGCAGTCTGCGGCGACCAGATAACCGAAATTGGCGGTACGATTTCGCCCAATTGGCCGCCAGCGTCGCCGTGAATTAAAAACCGTGTTCGTGAGACTTTCCCCTTATCGGCCGCGTTTACTTTCGCGGAGCTGATCTCTTGGAAGATTGCGATTAGCTATGTTCCACGTCTCAAACTCGTTAGCTCTAATCTCCCGCCATTACGTTTGCATAAACCTTACGCGGTCCCCGCATAAATGTAAAACTTCTTTTTGCAATTAACCAAATTACCTCGGAAACGACAGGGGACATTCGGGCGATTGATAGGGGAAGGGGGAAATACACTCGAGAAAGAATTTGCGAGGAGAGGAAATTTGTTTTCGCTATATTATGTACGGAGTGCTCGTATAAATCCGAGTGGCTGGCGGAAGACAAATGTGCCATAGAACTTCCCTGTACCGGCGCGGCGCACCGGCTCCCGTTCACAATGCCCGCCGTTTCACGGCGTCGAATCTTACGACGGAACGACAAATAAATCCGCGTAACATTTACAATCCATAATCCGTACCTTGCCGTCGCGCACCTGAAATATCGGACAATAGAGCGAAACGACGAGTGGGACCAGGTATACGGGTAGGTATACATGCGCGGCCCGTCCGAGCTTAACCGGTAAGAGATTTTCCATGCCGGATCGTAAAACGCGGGAGCACGTATGCGCCTCCGGCCGTTTATAGTTATTTATAGTTGTTTATAGTTTCGACGGGCAATGGCCAGGCGAGCTTTCACGGACGAGCGCAATTTAACTTACTCTTCGGAGAGTCTCGCTCCTCGCAAAGAAATCGGTCGCGGAGGAGGGAAGAGAGGGTCGAGTTCCGTAAAACTGTCCAATATCATTTATCTCGAGGGACGGACGGCTGGCGTATGACTTGCCTAACTGAAATCGAAACTTTGGACGTTTCCGCGAGCGCTTGATTGACGCGCGCGGCGATAATTAATCGCGAGGAGACCGAGGCGTCCCTCATCGCGCATCGTGCGAACGTGTCCTGATTAGATTGTCGCCACTTCGGCATTATATCCTTGTGACTTGAGTGACTTGTGCCTCTCGTAGTTTAATTATTTCTTTATTTTTACACCAAAGATTATTTTAATGGAAAGTTTCAAGAGACGTTGAACTCCTGAAAATATTACATATCACGCCGGCGATAATTTTATCGACAGGCCCGACCAACGCGGAATTGGCCTTTCTCCTCGGGTAATGGGAATATAAGCTTCGTGCATTATTGATACACCCTCTCTTCCGCGGGAGAGGGGGAAAAATGAAGGATGGCAAAGAACGGCCGGATTGGGCGGGGGTGGGAGAGGGAAAGACTCATTTTCTACATAATCGTAAGTGCTGCACAGCGTGGATGGCGACTAATGGAATTCTCTTGTACGCGATGAAGAAGCCGCCGAATGATGGCGGACGGGCCCCGGAACCGGATACGAAATCGCTTAATAGGACAGAAAAACGCTCGGGACAATGAATCTCTCTGCTGCCTTATGGTAATACCGCCTCTCAGCGCAATCGACGACGACACGGCGACCCGCGTACCCGATAACGAGTGGACTTATTGCCGGTAACGATTGCCTCGGAACAGGTGGATTCGTTTTACAATAGCAAAAAGTAGTACGCAGCTCGAGTATCGATTGTTCCATCGTTCGGCGCGCCGCATCTCTGATCCGTTTAATAAAACGACTTTGACGGGGCCCCGATTTCTCTCTCTCTCTCTCTCTCTCTCTCTCTCTCTCTCGTCGCTCCGAAACGGCTTCATTTGCGCAGGAGCAAAATTTTCATTTGCATCTCCATCCATCCGTAAAAATATCTCACAAACGCTCGCAGATTAATCGTTGCGCGCGATCGCTAGCCATCGGCGATAAATGTCACGGTGGTGCTAATCGTCCTCTCTTATTTCGTCGGGGAGATAAATGATATGAATTTTCTCAAGTTATCCTAATAGGCGAAGATCAGAGAAACGAAAAAGTTTGTATAAAAAACGAATTGTTACATCGCGTTGCCGTGACAGCGTTTGTGTTGCAGCGAATTGCTTAGAGGGGGACAAAAGATTTGTATGGTAAATTAATTTTTTACATATCTCAACACGACCTCTTTTATATTTATTATTTTATGACACACAAGACAAGTAAGCTTAAAAATTTTTTTATTCTTAGATCTTTTAATTACTGATTGAATTTGCTTTGTTGGTTATTTATTTAAGTTATTTTATTTGTTTATATATATTCTATTCTATAGAATTCTGGCACTTTTTATAATATTAGCCGTCTTTTTCTTTTTAATTTTTTCCAGCCTCAAAATGCTTGTTCTGGGAAATTTCCATATATAAGAGATGTTCTTGTTGAGATGATAATTTTATACATTTGAATTATTGGTATAGGTATTGTTTCCTTGTTTCTAACTAGATATATTAACTTTATATTTTATCACCTCGTTATTATAGTTAACAACTAATATTGATTTCAGTGTACTTGAAAAGGATCCAAACCAAGGGTCGAAACGTTGTGATGATATTTATTTTATAATAAAGTTGGCCAGTTGTTGTCGATAATTGAATAATATCGTTAAGTTATTACTGACGGTTCAATCTATCAATTTGTGATTTTAATTTTTATATCTCAAATATAGCGGTAAGTAGCACCTAAACGAAGAACTATGTCCATTTATTCCTTTTCCTGAAATAAATTGGCAAATTTTGCCTTCTCTCAATTCAACCATACAAACCTCCTGTCCCCTTTTAAAAGAAATTCCGTCGTTGTCGCTGCCGAGGCGTAACGAAACAAGGCCTTCTCGTTGACTCGGAAAAATAACGGCCCTCGTAATAGCGCACAATCATCGGCGACCGTCGTCGTGCCAACACGAAAATCGGATTGTTTAACTTCCGTTTACCTTCGCTTCACGTCCGTGATCCTTTCTCATTACACGTTCGCAATCCGCGGCGGCAACTCACAATTTTCGTTTTCATGATAGGTATAAAATTTTTACAGTTTGCGCTTGAATCTTCGGATTAAATCCGCGGTAAACAATGCTTTCGCTTGACAATCGCGTGCGTTCCCGCGATCGCGCGATTTTTCGCGCATTTTTATCAAGATTGCGAGGTGAGTGCGAGAGACATAGATGGATGAAGGAAAGAACGGCCGCAGAGGGACGCGGCGAGGGAGGGCGGGAAATCGAGGGATAGACGGAAAAATGGCTCGAGGATAGCTTTTGGCACGATAAGTGGCAAGAACTGAAAGCAGATCCGGATAACCCCGTGCCGCAAGGAAAATCGGGGAAACTAACATTCTCTCCGACAACCTCTGCGTGCGACCGAAGTGCCTGAGATGCTTCTTTCGCTATGGTCTCGGCTATATGAAGAAATGCGCATTGGTCACGAATTTACAGAGTTTTTTTATTTTGTACAGTAAACCTTTAACTTGTGAATTTGCGAACTTGCTTAGCGTTCTATTTATTCCTCGTAGATTTAATCAATCCCTGAATTTCCTGAATTAATTCTTTATCTAAAAGCATCAATTCAATTAACAATCATTTAGATATTCTTCAAATCGATATTTAAGTTCGAATCTGGGTTTAGAAATACTAAGAGGATTAGTGTCTTTCAAATGAAGATATTTAAGGAATGACACAAGTTAATTGTTTAATATTAAATTTATTACACGTAGAGGACCAGAATCCGTATGGTTGATACGTGGCAATTAATAGAATACCATCTCTTGCCAGTCGGGTCGACTTAAAAATTTATCACATATGTTAATTGTTTAACTCGATATTGTGAAAACATGATAAAATACAAAATTTCTTTACAGATATATGTCAATCCGAATCTGGGTTTAGAAACGTTAAAAAGAATCAATGTCTTTCAAATTAAGAAATTTAAAGAATAATCCAATCGAATTTGTTTAATTCGAAAGAAGTGTCAACTAAAGAATAGCTATATTTAGTTTAATTGACACTGCAAAAATATGTTAAAATACATAAAATGTATGTATCTTTACATATGTATATATATAGGCTTTCTTTCATATTTATATATATATATGTTAAATGTATATAATATATATAATTATGTATATTATATTTATAACGTACACATACTTGTGAAAGGCAAATATTTATATTTATAACATGTATCCCATAAATTTTATTACGATACTGCATTACAAGCGGTGGTTTACACATAATCATTCTCGTAAAACTTATTTTTTGGATGATGGACTCATTCAGAAGAAAACATATCTGTCATTCATGCTATGTACATGCGTTTATAATATATAAATGTTCCACATAGTTTCACACATTTTGTTTTCATGAATTTTGTAAATTCTATAAATTTAATATTACAATTGTGGAGTCCGCGAAGCGGAAGCGCGAACATAAACCAGCATAAGCGAACATAATTCGCAGACTGGTTAACAGAGTAACATTTGCTGAGGGTTTTCAGACGCGTTTGTTTGCGTGTTTCGAAGAAGACGCTATTCTGCGAGATTTGTTGCATTTTAACGTTTTCACGCACCGCGGAGACCCGGCGTCGCTTTCCTCTTCGCCCGATGCTTCCCCGTTCCCTCGTAGCTTCTTCGGTTTTCGAATCAGTAGTCTTCAATATTTGACGAGACGTCGTGGGGCTAAAGGAAACTCCCATACGTTTGCAGTGGATACGAGCGATCGTACACAGCTCACTTACATGGTATTGCAATTCCACGTTGAGAGGTATCGGCGCGGCATAATGCAATTTTAGATTGAATATAACCGTATCGAAAAAAGCAAATATGCGAAAAATAGAAACGCAAATATATAATGTGCAACGCGCGTGGAGTCCCCCGCCCCCCCCCTCCTCCCTTTCTCCCGATTTTCAAATAATCGCATTGCCGTATTGAACCATTGAAAAATCTCTCTAACCGCGAGAAACGCATAACCGGCATAACGTATTGTCTGCGTGACGCTGCCATAATGGGCATTATGGCGTGACGCGAACTTCCTTAGCGCGGCTGTAACGCGGAAAGTTACAGAATAGCCCCCGTAGTTTACTTGAAGAGCAGACGCGACCGCTATTGTTACCTATTTTATACAATCTGCGGTGCGCGATGCGTATAAATAGGGTGCGATATGTGCACATATATATATATGTACGTATATACGTATGCGCTTTATTTTGCACTATATGCGGACTACGTACATCTCGTTTGGTAGAAGAATGGCTTTACATATCACGAATACGTTGTTACGTTACATCCGTAAGCGCATCGCTTTTATGTTATTTCCCGCCTGTTCCGTTCTTTTATTTTATTTCCCTCCTCCGTGCGTGACCGGCTATCGAGAATTTCCATTGGACGACAAAGCCCTCGGAGATGCCGAGGGCTCTGAGGGTCACGTATCCCTTGGGTGCCGTTCCGAGGAGCGCATACAAACTGCATCACACGGCCCTTCGCTGATAACCTCTGACCCTGACAAGATTCCTCGCCACGCTCTCGGACCGAGAGATGCGGCAATCCGATTTTCTTCGAGGGGAATTTATTAAAGACGGTCCGCGTAATGCAAACATTAGCAACATCTGCCGCCTTTACTTGCCAAATATTATTTTTCGTCTAATATTTACTCGTACCTGCCGCTATAAAATAATTTAAATAATTATTAATTGTTGATTCGTAACAAAAAAAATTTATTTTTGATTATTCTCGTTTATTAAATGAGTTTTAAACTCTTAATGTAATGACCCTTTGCCTATTTTTATATAGAATTAAAACGACGATCTCTTAATACTACACGGAGAAAATTTTATATTAAAAATTACTATGTATGGCAGTAGCCGTGGACCATTGCTGGAATTATAAAAATTTTTATTATGTTATTATATTAATAATTATTAAATTCTTTTGTGAAAACATAGTAAAAATTTTTATAATTCCAGCATGGTCCACGACTACTGCCATACATAGTAATTTTTAATATAACATTTTCTCCGTGCAGAACTACCAAAGCAGTCAAAATTACAGGCTTGTAATATTTTTTAAAATTTCTCAAATTTATAAGAGTGCATTTTCTGAGATTTTACTTGATTTTTATTACTATATGTAAATTATTAAATCACTTAACTTTTTCCCTTCATCCCTTTTTCCAAAGATATATGTATACTTAAATAGTAGAAATTAATCGTGTAGATTTAGAGGATTAAGTTAAAGTGGCTAACATTGTCGAAACCGGGCTGGAAGGTAAAGACAACCCTCTTGATTATGTATCATGTACAATCATAAACGCGGACGTTGTGGTGCATCGTCTGTGCTATTGTTACGCAATATACCTAATTACGCGCTTCCATGTACTCCACGTGTAATATTAACAACGAAACGCCGTCCATGATATCGCCCGGTAGACCCACGGCGAATTATGTTATCTCGCGTTTTCAGGAAGCTCGCGGAAAAGCCGGAAATAACGGTCCTAAGCTCCTTTTCCACGGACGCCGCTCCGTGTATGCTTTAGGCAAGGCGGGGTTAAGTGCGATTAACCGCCCTTACGCTCGCGGTTTGCGAGCAGAAGGATCTCTCTCCTCTCTCTGTCAGCCCCCCCCCCTCTCTCTCTCTCTCCCTCTCCTCTATTATATAGGTATGTCCGTCTCTAAGGGTCGTAAGGTTGTCCGGGGTTCACCGTGAGCACTTGCATCACCCTCGAAATTGTCTCCGGGGACATCCGATCTTCGAGCTTATCGCTAAACGGGATGAACGTTTCCGAACTCGCGGCGATACGAAATTGGTTATTTTTCGGGAGGTGTTTATCGCGTGCGATTCGTCCAGATTGCATAATGGGTCCGAGTTTGGTGACCCACGACGATGCGAATCACGCGATCGGCTTGTTTCGCCGAGAGCCGGCTTGTAAAATCGCGCCTAAGCGACACCAGATCTGATTCGGCAAGGAGGAGAGAACGAATTGCACGACGAGTTTAAAAGTTTGACTTTTTTTCCTTTTATAAGCAAGTTAATGACTGGCGTGTGGTATTTTAAATTAGCGTTATTAGCTGCGAAACGCAGATCCTTATCCGACCAGTATAATCGGAGCTGTATAGTGAATGAAGCTCACGGAAGTGTTTTTCAAAATATTCGCTGCGACTTTAAAAGCTCCCGCTCTGATTTATTCCATATTTTTATACGAAGTTAGCAACACCAATTTTACTCGCTAATGAATAAAAATATCCTTATGAATGAAAAATATTTTAAAACAGTTTTTCCCGTAATGCATATGTATAATATAACGTATATGCGATGTTTGATGAATATTTTGAATGAATTAACTTCCGGGTTGTCTCGTTGTAGCACGCGCGCTAATTACTCTGAATTCGACGCCGGCGAATTGCACGCGCGCGCGTCAAATTACCGTCTTGACGGGTTAACGTTACGAGAGTAAGCCCTAATATACGTCAGTATGACGACGATATAAAAGTTTCTTCGCGAGACGGTAATAATTAGGAAGTTGCGCCGCCAGGAAGACGACGTGGCCGCAAATCGGATGAGAGTACTCATCGGAGGTAGATTTCGGTCTCGCTGTCTTCCGTGTACTCTCCTTCTCTCCCTCTCTCTCTCCCCCCCCCTCTCTCTCTCTCTCTCCTTTTCGCTCTTAATTCCATTAACATAACCGCGAGAGATCGAGTCGAGAGCTCGCGTAACTCGGGAGTTTACGCCGAAATTTCGCCGTCCTCTCGGTTTTCTGTCTGTGACGTGTGACGTCGCGACGCCTGCCTGCCTGCCTACCTGGCAGGGCTCTGCCTTTGGTTTCCGCAAGATTGGAATCCCAGGGACTGACTGACTGACTGACTGGCGGGCGGATTTGAAGCAAGAAACGCAACCGGAATGCATTGCAGAGAGAGAGAGAGAGAGAGGGATTAAGGGTGTAGCAAGGGTGCACCCCGAAACATCAACCGCATGATTGTCACCAACGGCGTGACAGCGTAGCGTCGTGGCGCGATGGCGTTTATTGTTTATCGTCAGGTGAGCGACGAATGCCGAAATATGACGTTCTGCGAAAGGCGACACAGATAAGAATCGATACGCGAAATACGAATTCAGCTTTACTACGATGATCCGGCCGCTGTTATTTATATGCAAATTACAGCGTGTTAAACGTGTCACATGTCTGGGGGGGGAAAAAATAGTTTGTCGGGTACTTTAGATAATTAAATTTGTCGAATAATTGGCTATTGGAAAATAGTTGGTTGGATATTTTAAAACGATATTGAAATAGCGCATGGTTCACAATTCATGCGCCCCCTTTTTAGCCGAGGTTTAAAAATTTCACGCTGTTACTTTTATCAGCGACGTTCCTCAACAAGTACAAATTGTTTGCGCGCTTCCATCCCTTATCCGACTATTATCCAACCATTTCCATTCTTATGCGATCGAGTTCTTATGTAGTCTTACGTAATCTAGCGTGCCCCATTGAAAAGCCTCGAACGCTGCCAAATTCCCGGGCCGTTAATAAACCGCACGCTCGAATTTTCGCGCTCTCTTGAATCTTTATACCCCGGTAAAACCGATGCATTTCTCCTTCGGCTAGCCAGTGGGAAAAAGAATTACGAAGGAAGGAAACAAGGAAGAAAGGGGATAAGAAGAATAGCAGCGGGAAGTTAGGGGGAAACGAAGCGTACATACATCGCGAGTGGGATGGGAGGGGGAGGGGGAGGGGGGTGAAAGGTACTTGCAATTTCGCGGGTCGATACACGAGCAAGTGGGAGATACTAATCTCGGCGCTCGTGTAACTTTTTCACCCTCCCACGTTGGGAATGCGCGTGCATGAGGCAAGGCGAATGATCCCGCTTGATTATCGCGCGTGGCGTTCCCCCGTGCCTTCCCCAAGTCTGTTTCGTGACAACTCGGATTGGATGAATTAAACCCGGGCATGCATGACTGCAAATACAACTTAATTTACATATAAATATGCGCTGACTGCTGGAAACCTTAACTGAAGATCGTCGGGTCCCGCGACTCGGCGACGAGTTATAGAATTACCGAAAATAATCGACGGTTACGTTAACGACGGTGTCGTTAAAGGTTACAGAATAGGCCTACTGCTGCGGAAAAGTGTCTGTTCTTTAGTCTCCTGTGCCGAACGAGAAGACTCGCTTACGTTGCGAATAACGACTGCGGGGAAGTTCCTCGCCGCGGCCGTTATGAGAACATTTTGCGATATTTACCGCGGTACGAACAACGAGTTAAGTGGATCACGGCCTTGCTGGCGACGAAACGAATTTTCCTGCTTATCAAGGGTTTAATCCCGGCGCGGCTTCTGCATTTCGGTCCTTTCCTGTTTACGCAAATCTAATTTACAGACAGGGATGGAAGGAAACGCGATTCATTTTATTTCCCGGCAATGAGCGGTTAACCTTCTTTTTTTTCAGCTTTTTTTCGGCAGGTTGAGAGATCTTCTATCTCGTGTGTGAAGCATATAAAATAGGCGCATAACCGATCACCATTGTATATCTTTGCTTATTCTCACGATTTTAAATAATACAATTCGGTTTTGCTGCATTTAGTACGCTGAGAAAAAGAAGTCGAAATATTCAGAAACAAATGTTACACTGAGAAAAGAGTACTTAAAAATTTATTTATGAATATAAGGCCTATTTCACAGAAATAAATCTCTTATTTAAATACGGCGAAATGAAATTTTATTTCCAGCAAATAAACCATCTTAGGTATATCTTACACGGAAAAAAAATGATGTATCAACAGCATTAAGTCTAATTGGAAAGAATTTTGTTAATTCAATAACATTATTAATGAAACAAATACGTATGATTTTATTTTAATAAAATTGTTATTGAATTAACAAGATTATTTCCAATTAGACTTAATGCTGTTGATACATCATTTTTTTTTCTGTGTAGGTATATTTCACAGAAATGTATATTCCGTAATCATAGCTAAATTTTTTTTATACCAATATCGAAGAAAATGTCACAAGTACACTGAGAAGAAAAAGTCGAAATATTCAGAAACAAATGTTACTTGTGACATTTTCTTCGATATTTATTGGTTATAAAAAAATTTTAGCTATGATGACGGAATATATATTTTAGGTATATTTCACAGAAATGATTCATGATGATTCATTTACTAGAAATAAAATTTCATTTCGCCGTATTTAAATAAGAGATTTATTTCTGTGTGAGAAAAATAGGCCTTATATTTCACAAATAAATTTATGAGTACTTTTTTCTCAGTGTAACAGTTCTCCATTTTCTGCAATCTTAACTATTTTTTTGTTGATTATAAATGATATATTTCTCATGTAGAGCCAGAAAATCTTACGAAATCTAAATCTCAATCGACGCGATCGTTTGAAAAAGAGGTGTGTAAAAGTAACACTTTTTTATTCGCTAAAGAGGATGAATTACTCTTCAAATCTCTTTTTAATACCACACCGCTGCACCCGCCTTGCACCATCTTTCTTTACTGTTATAATACTTGTGCTTTGCTTCTTTTTTTCCGTGGGGCAACCTTTAATCTCGCCTGTAGCTACGGATGATAGGAGCGGATTTACGGACAAAAAGATTTCCGCGAGCGAACAACGGAAATATACTTCCACGACGCCGCCCGAAACAAATCGTTTATTTGTCCACGTGAAAATATTGCCGTGCCTTTCCGGGGCAAATTGCGAGTTTCCGGCCGCTCGTTAAGACGGTATCGATCCCCTTTCGACCGAGCCTAGCGCGCGATACTCAACCCCTTGTCATACGGGAAGCGTACGGTCGGTTTCACAGTGGCTACAGGGTGTTCCAGAACGCGCAAATAATATTTCGAGAACGGATCGTACGATTGAAGCTTCGATCTCGATTTTTCCGTCCTCGAGAAACCATTGATTTTTGGATAAAGCTTCACCACGGAAAATTGAAACAGATCTGTATTATGCGTTCATTATGTAATCAACCATTTGCAATTAATTTAGCGTTAATTGCGAACGTGCGCCATAATCCCGGAATTATCTCGTCAAAGAAATTATGGAAACTAATAATCACTTAGACCGGAATAATCCAACTGTGCAAGCAATTTTCCTAATTATTAATACATCGGGCATAATATTAATTATAACGCGAGACATCATTTAAAACAGAATTAAACAAACGTGAATCATTAATATTCAGTATTATACGCGGATATCACGATTATTTATTCTTATATTTTATACTGAACATCACAGATAGCATGCCGCGTCGTTTTTCAGAGCAAGAGGCACCTTTTTCGCGTATCCTCTTTGCCTCTTTTAGGATGCTGTTTGTTGTCATTTTCACAAAAGCTTTAATCTCCATAAAGGGACGCAGCAAAGTAGTGTCGCCTTTCAAATTAATATTATTTTCCTAAAACACCCTTAAGCCTCTCAACGAGAACTGGGATTATTATAGTACTTTGTGGACGTCGCGGACTTTTTTTTTCTCCCCGTACACATTACATCATTTTCTTCTCGTATATGCACAAAGCGTTGGATTATCCGTAGCTGTGCATTATTTTGATTGCACATATTTAATATATAAGTATAGCGTGTTGTGTCAGTTGCTGTATTTGAGAATTACATGGGAAACGTATCAAAGTGAGACGCAAGTCAAAGTTCGGAGATACATTAATTCATTATTTCGAAACTCCGGCATTACGCAGTCGAGCATTTTTCCCCTCTCATTAAATATGCTTAGTAAAAACTTTTCACGTTTGCGCACCGATGGGTATTAATTATAAATCTCGGAAATCTGATATTTTTCTTAAACATTATTCCACCTTATAATTATGCTGTGAAATTTTCGCAATAATCCGATCTCATGCTAGGCGTCCATAGTTCCGTCTGCAGTTTTGTGCATGTCCAAGTAATTTGACTGACCGGATCGCCACGTGATATTTGTTTAGGGTCATATACGCGCGCATATATATTTCAATTAGTAATAATTATTGCGAATAAAACTTTCCGCATGTGTCGATAATAGTCGGTGTGTAAGCTGGCGTGCGCAACGGACATGCGGAATGCCGGCCAGCGGATCGTACCGTATATATCGGTTTTGTGTCAGTTCCAGCATGTCGACATACGGGACTTTCGGTCTACGATGTCACGAGACGATAAATTTTTTCGTTTATACAACTGCGCCCGCCGTCCCTTCCAACCTCGGGCGTGGAAACGGACGAGAGAGCCACTCCTCGAAAAAAAACAACTGAGAGTTTGTGTATATAAATTTTATTAGATTTTTATTAATTACCCGGCTATAGATTTCTATTTTCATCTAACTCTGCGTGAACGTTTAATATTTTTATTCGGATGCGTACTAGTGCGAGGCTGCTATATTTTTTTAATTGAGACACGCTAATTGAGATCACGAGATTACTTTGTCGAGAGTTATCTGTAATATATATTACTTGTAACATTATTATATCACTCATTTGCTACAACAATGACATAACTCAAAAAAGTTTTCCAGAAAATGAATTTTGAATCATTAAAATCATTAAAATATTATTTTTAAATGCGATTTTGATGTAATAATTGATTGTAAGAATAAAAGTATCATTATATAAATCAGAATAGGCCAAATGTCGGTCAACCGCGGATCTTAGTGCATAATGATAATTTTTGTGAATTCCCTGCTCATGCGAACTGCGCGCCGCATATTCGTTGGTCTTGAAACACAATCCTTACATGAAGCCGGAATTGATTCACATGTTAAATTGACGAGCAATTTAATAATTTTGATGCTAACAAGCATCTATAAGATCCCCCCTTCCCCGAAAAAACTCTAAAGAAATTATTGTTATTATTATTATTATTTAAAATACGTCACCTGAAACCTAACATATATATTTGTTATTGCGAAGAATATCACCACATGTCTCGATGGTCGAATTGGTTAGGACGCCCACACGGATTGTAGAGAGATCCAGGTTCGAATTCTGGTTGAGGTGTTATTTTTCGCAATAATTTCTTTACAGTTTTTTCGCGGAAGGGGGGATCTTATATATAGATGCTTGTTAGCATCAAAGTTATTAAATTGCTCGTCAATTTAACATGTGAATTAATTCCGGCTTTATGTAAGGATTGTGTTTCAAGACCGACGAATATGCGGCGCGCAGTTCGCATGCGAATAGGGAATTCACAAAAAATTATTATTACGCACCAAGATCCGCGATTGACCGACATTTGGCCTATTCTCATTTATATTTGACAATTTCGTCGGTCCTAATCTTATTATTATTTAAAAGTATCTCATTAGTTCTTCATTCAATATTGAATTCTCACCTAGTATAAAAATATTATAAAAATGAACCCTTAAAAGCAACCCTTTTTGACACTTATGACACTTTTGATGCAAAATTCTCTTTCCTCTTTTCAGTTTTAGAAGCTCAGTTATGTCGTTCTACCAATAATAATAACTCCAAAGACCCAGTCTTTTATTGCAAATAATTAAAAAAATGACAATTTTTTAGTTATGTCATTGTTGCAGCAAATGAACGATATGTTTCGTGAATTTTCAATGTTCCTCCCTGATGTGAATTTTTACCGCGTAGCAAGCAGATTCGCGCAAATGAAAAATAAAAATTACTTTCATCACGCGGAGTCGTACTCGTACTAAAAATGATATTGCACGAGTTGCAAAATTACATACCTCCCGAAAGACTTTTTGCAAATTGATACTACGCTTCGCGGGCACCGGCGATAATACACCAGCTGTGTGTTTTGTTCGCTTATTCGACGTGCTGGAAATTCCGTAAATTAGAATCCGCGGACGGAGCTGCACGAATTATGGCGCAAATACGCGGGACGTCGGAGGCTAAGGGGTATTCTCGGATAAAGCACGAACGGCGCGTCGGCGATTCGCGCGAGTCGGCCGTCCTCGGTTGCGTTTATGCGCCGGATAAAAGCGCGGACTGTATATTTTTCATTATCTTGGTAGGAGCTCTCGTTTTCTCCTGCCCCTTTTTTCCTCCCCTCCCCTCTTCGCTCTTCTTTGAATTATTGCAGCGGGCTTCATGCCGTTGCAATATATCCACGTTAACGGACATTAAAATCCACAAACAAAGTGAACCGCGAGGGATGGGTGGGTTAATTTTATTTCCTGACAATGACTGGTCCGAACTTTTTATCTCGACGAGACAAGAGTGAGAGAGAGAGAAAGAGAGATGCGGCTATTCCCTTCGCGTGCCGAAGTTGCAGCGCGAAGATGGAAACTGTGGATGGAAAGGGATGGAGGGAGAATAGGACGGGGTAGTGGATGCTTCTGGTTGATGTACGTATTGCACAATCTTATATATATATATATAGCTACATCTTTGAAAAACTTTCCGGAGAAACTTTCCAATTAGTTTATTTGTGAAATAACTCAAGGCGATATGCTGGCTGATTAAAATATATATGTATGGAGAGAGAGAGAGAGAGAGAGAGAGAGAGAGAGAGAAATATATATATAAAGAAATTTCTAGAGAGAAAAAAAGTATATATATTGTATACAGGGTGAGGCACCTAACTCGGCCACCTTCAATTACTCGTAAACTATTTGTTATATGAAAAAATGTTTCAAACAAAAGTCGTATGATATTAAGGGGGACGTGCGGTATGATAATTAAATTCTTGTTATTTTGCTTTTTTGTCGAGATATGAAGGTCACTGGGTTTTTTAAATGGAATTATGTAACATTTGATCCTGCAATTCGAAAGAATATTGAACACTGAGTAAAAACTATTAAAGTATATGGGTTCAAAAAGCAGTAATTACTGAGATACTTTTAAATAATTTTTTATGTACCTAAGTAATGCTCAAAATGTTGTCCATTATAATCAATACAAGTGCGTTGTCGATCAATGAGCGAGAGAGATACACGTTCAAGTGTTTCTGAAGTTACAGCATTACATGCACTCTGACGATACGGTCTTTCATGTCTTCAAGTGTCGTTGGTGACACTATTTACATTAAAAATTATTTAAAAGTATCTCAGTTATATTACTGATTTTTGAACCCATATACCTTAATAGTTTTTACTCAGTGTTCAGTATTCTTTCGAAAATTGCAGGGTTAAATATAATACAATTAAAAAAATATGTACAAGGATTGAAAGAGATTTACAAATTTACGTTAAATGTAAAAAATTAGGTTGACAAACACAGGCTTTCAAAATGTTTTCGGAAGCGAACTCTAATATCTCCGACCTGCTACTTGCTTGAAATATTGAAACGTCATGCCGATTGTCCAACCGTTTCAAAATCCGGCGGAAACTTAGATTACGGTTCCCGTGTAATACGCCGTTCTGGCAACAGAGTGCATGGTGAATTTTGCAAGTCTACGTTATCGGACCTTCCGTTGACATAAAAGTTGTTTACGCGAGCGTAAGTCGCGGGAACTTCCGCGCTTCTGACGCTGTCGCGCTCGAGGAGAATGCCGGAAGAATTCGCCTTTCGAAAAACTATTTCCCTTGTATTTCGAGCGACGGCGTCAATATCCGAATAGCTGGAATAGTTGGTCCGATAACGAGTCTAACGTGCGACACTGTTTGCAGCTATTTATACACCGTATATCTTTACGCGACGACTCGTTACGGTACCTCCCCAGGCAGAACAAAAAGTCATTTGAAAGTCAAGATGACGTCAAGACGACGTCAAAAAGTAATCATTTTAGAAAGTCAAGATGATATTCGATGTTTTTAACGAACCATACTTTAACTTTTTTATAACTGTATTCTGACCTTTCGATGACTTTTGCCGAGAAAGTACGCGAATCGCTTCTGTTGTTAAAACAAAAACAACGCACTGCACGAAATGCGCACTGTGCATGTGCACTATGGGCGGTATTCATAGTCCGTTCTTATTTTAAGACCGTCTTAAGTAATGTCTTAAGACGCTAATACGGCTCTGTGATGGTTTACGACATCTTATGATAGTGCTTAAGACGGTATTAAATATAAGAACGGACTATATATGAATACCGGCCAACATCATGCAAATCTTTTATTATTCTTATCATGATAGTATCATTTTTATTAAAAACAACATTTTATATCCATATATTACTATATTTAAGTCCTAACATATAATTATGAATATTGGAAATAATCTAAAATCAAATTATCGCGAATTATTTTCAACAATATCTCTAAGTTTCAAAATCATAATGTAATCAATTTTCCGTCATGATCAAAATATGACTCTTGATAGTCATTATGACATCATTTTGACGTCATCTTGACTTCCAAGTGACTTTCTGTTCTGCCTGGGTCGCCTCTGACACTCGACTCTAATAAACGTCCGCAAGTTGCGACCGTGAATTGGAGGTGCCGTCGTTGCGAAACGTCTTCTACGATAACGAGGTATCGCGTCGTCCACGATATTGCTTCGCGTCGACGAAAAAAAGAACGCCGTTTTCCGTTGTGTATCCGGAATATCAGCGTCGCGAAGAAAAGCGCGCACCTACATCTCTTCCGCGACGAGCGAAGCAAGCCTCGCGGAAAACGCGGCGCGAATTCCCGCCACGTACCCGCACCGGAATCACCGCGGGCGCAAAACGGGTCCCAGGATGTCGCACGCGCGATATTTTCCTCGCGTTTGCGTCTTTCCTTTTTTTTCCCCCCCCTCCGAAAGACGCGCTTTCTCGAGCGGATTCGTCACACGTCTCGTCGCCGCACGGGCTGCGAGCCTTTCGCGGATGCATTTGCGCCGCACGTCAATGTCGCGGAGGGACACAGAAGGGATGGATGGAGGGTAGGATGGAGACGCGAGGATTGCTCGGGCTGTCTGTCATCGAGCAGACGTCGCGACGTCGATGGCGAGCGACGTTGAACGGAGCCGGTCGTAATATCCTTAAATTTCGCCCGTCGTCGTGCAATACAGTGTCCGTACTTAAAGCACGCTCGAGTAAAATCCGCAAAGAGCATATCCGACATGTAAACCTGCGCTCGAATCGTCGCAAGATTTCGCCTCGTCCCTTCTATATACGAATCGCACATCTGCCCGAACATTTCGACGCTTCGTGAGTCACGCTCATTTATCAAATGTTAATAATAAAAGCGGTCGCTTTTATCAGTAGACGAGTATTTCTTGTCCCTATAGTTAACAATACCCGAGCGAGTGCTCGACGAACGGGCACGTCTGACAAAATGTTGAGGTACCCGTATAAATTCACGATTCGGGAAAGATTGACGTGAAATCTCGCGCGAGTGGGAGATTTGCTTTTATGTTGTCAAATATACTTTTTATGAAAATTTGAAAATGACACGAAAAGGGAGGAAATAAGACGGCGAGAGGAATAAAGTGCACGGCGGTAGAATGCGGACGTCGAAGTTAGGCGTCGGCGCATTTGAATGCGCGAAGAAGCGAGCGGGAGAGCAGCGGATAGTCAGAAAGGACATAAGCAGTCATAGCGATGAATAATACATTTCTCCGGTGGCCGGGCGATACATTATGCCAAATTCTCGCTTTCCTCCGCCGCCGCGCCGCGCCGCGACGGCGATGGTAATGTCGCTTTAAAGACCGACGGAAATCACGCCGGGTTTTAAATGGCGCGCGAATTAAGTGGAAGAGGAACGATGCGCCGACGAATAAAAGGTCCACGCAACGTCGGGGAAGCGTCGGCGGATATGGTAAACGGAGGAGCTTCTGGAGTCGTTATGAGTTTTGGACGAGAGATTCGACGAGGGAAAATACCGTCCGCCGACAAATGGTGTACCCGTATTTCGTCGAAATCATCTTCCGAGTCATTCGGGATACATTAGGAAGTTGCGAGGAGCATTTCATTTCTTTCGATCGCATTCAATCGCATTAAGTTACGCGATTGTGAACGACTGCGGGAGAAAAATAGATTTGCATATGACGATGTTTCTTTGCTTAACACTAGGGTCCGAATTCATAGACCGTTTCTCAGTTCTCAAGATCAGTCTGTCTTTGTTACGCGTATGGTAAAACATAGTTAGCGAGACAAATACAGACTGATCTTGAGAACTGAGAAACGTCTATGAATTCGGACCTAGAACTATCAAAGCAATCAGAATGACAGGTTTATAATTTTTTTTATCTTTCGAATTTATAACAATGCATTTTCCGAGATTTTCCATGACTTTTATTGCAATACGTAAATGATTAAATAAATCGATTTACTTTTCCCGTCATCCCTTTTTCTCAAGGATATATACACTACCGTTTATAAGTTCTCGAACATTCTTAAAAATAAAATACATATTTTTATGTAATTCTTTTATTTTGGCAACGTAATTTTAACTTTTTTAACTATTAAAAGACTATAAATTATTATAGTTATGTTGCCAAATTACACTTTGATAACATTATTATAATAATTTAGTCTTTTGAAAAAAACATTTTATTTTATTTTCTATTATTTAAGATTATATACACATTACGTTTATAAGTTCCCGATACAGTACCGTTTATAAGTTATTTTATTTTTAAGGGTGTCCGGGAACTTATAAATAAATAGTAGAAACACGCGATATTGATTTATAAGTCTATACAAGGAATAAAATAAGTTGTTTATTTTCGCATTTAACTATTTTATAATCTCATTACGTGAAAATTAATTTTCTACAGCGGAGCGAAAATGTTCTCGCACGAGAACATTTAACTACAATGTGAATACTATCGCAAATATTACCGTTCTCCGTCAAAAGATTATTACATATTCCAGGATTTATTTAATATTAGAATGAATTTCATTTATCATTTATTAATACGCGTTTCGAATATGAAACTTTAATGCGTTCTCTTTGATGTGCATTTCATTAAGTTTTTCATGATAAATTTGATTTCGTTGGCAAAATCAGAGTTACCGAAATTTTATGACTTTTTTTCTATTTTAAATTAACTTAACTATTATGAAGAAAAGTAATTCCTGTTTTTATTTATTCTCTCTCTCTCTCTCTCTCTCTCTCTCTCTCTCTCTCTAAACCTTAATATAATACTGTATAAAAATTAAATTTATCGCAGAATATATAATTGAAATTACAATCAATATTTCGCGCTTTTCGCTCAGAAATTTCTGAATAAAAAGCGCTTTATATATCTCAAGGAAGAGATTTGACAGAAAAATATGATGTAAACGATGGCGAATGTGAACTTAAAATTTCTGGTCGTATTTCTAGTCGTCTGTGAGGCTGCAAATGCAGTGATGACACATTGTCATCGCACGCCACGCCGCATTTGTATGTAGCACGCGATAATTCCGTTTGTCTAAGCTGCTTTGAGGGGCTCGGGCGTTAGGCGCGCGACTGGCAATAATTCTCGCGCTTTTTCATGCGCGCATCTTCCCGTCGCATTTCCACGTCGCCGAACGCTTTTATCATCCTCCCCGTATCTGCCGTGTCGGTCGGGCGACAGGTAAAGGCGCGAAAAACTCGTGGAAATAAGAGGAAAGGCGAGGCGGGCTCGTAAACCGGAAACGAACGCTTCCTCACGGAGACGATTACGGAGCGTGTACGGCGCGGAGCCGTGTACCCGCTCGCGTTTAAAGCTTTTCGCCAACGTCTTTATATTTTCCCTCATTTCGCTCCAATATTTTCCCTTCGCTCCTGGCTGTTTGTGCTCGTCTCATTTCTTCTGTCGTTCCATCTCGTCGATTTTTATTTGACTTCCCCGTTTGACATTAACGCGTCGCGACGCTCCTTTGCGAGGGTAAGCGAACGCTGGACGAACACGCTGGCGGAACCAGATTTTCAATATGCGCAATTCGCGATGCAATCTGGTGCAACCAAGGGGAAATCTCCCTCGTAGGACCTAGAATTGGCGGAAAGTGGAAAAACATAGCGCCCCTTTTTTCCTTCTCGCAGATGGAGCACTAAAAATCTACTTTCCACGTATTATGCGCGCTTCTCTCGTGGATTATTCCCTCGGATTAATCGGAGTCTCGGCGGTTTTCTCCTTCATTTTAAGGAATACCTTAAGAGCTACGCTTCCGGAAGGAAAAAAGAATCGCGCGGTAAAGCGGCGAATGATAGGGCGAGCGGGATGCGCGCCTATAAAAGTAGTTCGAAAATTTAATAAGCCGCGTCTCGGAGGCATTCCAAAGTGCGTCGGAATTCCTTCGGGTTAATGCCCTGTGAGCGGAACATTCTAAGAAAAAGTAACTTCAATATCGAGGCCCCCGCGTTCCTCGTTGCGCCCGCCGCCGCGCCGCGCCGCTTACTTAACCGAACTCGCGGCTTCGTTCACGGAGGCACGATAGAATGTCCAAAAATAATCCCCCGCCGATGTAGACTCAGCTTGTGGTAAACTCGACGGTAAGCTACTTTCCTCCGGCATCCAACAGCCGCGCCGTATAGCCTATGTCTCCCTTGGTTTCTCAACCTTTTTCATTACACACGTATTCTTTAGACTCGATTCAATTTATATCAAAGTACTTTGCGATATTCTTTCTCTATTTACATTTTCTTTGTGTACTTCGATAAAAAGATGTTGATATTTGAAATATCTTAATTTGATAGAGTCCAACAGCTACGCTGCAGCTTAGCCCCTCTTAGCTTCTCAATCTTTTTCATTACATATATTATTATTCTTCAAATCCGATCCAATTTCTATGAGTAATATATGTACCTTACGATATTCTTCTACCATTTACATTTTTTTGTATATTTTGATAAAAGGATATGTTGTTTTTGAAATACTTTAATCCGTTAATTATATATATTAATACTTTAATGCTTTAATTAAATAGAACAGCAGCGCCGTTAGCTTTTCAATCTTTTTCATTACACACTTATTTTTTAGATTCAATTTCTATCAAAATATCTTACAATATATTTTTCTACCATTTACATTTTCTTTATATATTTCAATAAGGATTTACGGATGTTGATATTTGATATATCTTGATCCGACAAATAAAGTCTAACAGCCGCGCCGCAGCCTCTTAGCTTCTCAATCTTTTTCATTACATATTTATTCTTTAGATCCGATTCAATTTTTATGAATAATATACCTTGCAATATTCTTCTACCATTTTCTTTATTATTTCGATAAAGATTTACGGATGTTGGTATTTGAAATACCTTAATCCGACAAATAAAGTTCAACGGCCGCACCGTAGCCTATGCTTCTCAATCTTTTGCATTACATATTTATTCTTTAGATCTGATCAAATTTCTGTGAATAATATACCTTGCGATATTCTTCTACCATTTACATTTTCTTTGTGTATTTTGATAAAAGGATGATGTTGATTCGATAAATAGAATCCAACAGCAGTGCCGCAGCCTATGCCACCCTTAGCTTCTCAACTTTTACACGCTTATTCTTTAGATTCGATTCAATTTCTATCTAAATACCTTGCGATATTCTTCATTTATACTTTCTTCGTATATTTCGATAAAAATTTATGGATATTGGTATTTAAAATATCTTAATCCGACAAATATAGAGTCCAACAACCACGCCGCAGCCTATGCCACCCTTAGCTTCTGAACCTTTTTCGTTATACACTTATTCTTTAGACTCGATTCAACTTCTATCAAAATATCTTGCGATATTCTTCTACTATTTATATCTTCTTTGTGTATTTCGATAAAAAATTACGAATGTTGGTATTTGAAACACCGATCTTTGAAATACTATCTTAATCCGACAAATGGAGAGAATATTTGCGATATTATTTTGTTCGACGTTCATTAATTTTACGAACGATAATGAGAAACGTGACGTAAAACGTTACGTAGAATTCGGAGCGGTTTGGCCGAGGGCGGTTAAGTTGCAATAATATTTCAGGGTTTATCCGAGGTCGCTTGGCTTGATGCCGTTTGCAATCGGGACAGTTAATATTACAAGAATCCTCTACATTATGCAGCTGGCGCGCGGGCTTGGCGCTGGCTTGTTTTTGGCCGGAGAACGACGCGGCGTGGCTGTTTCGCCCGGTGGGTGACATACAACCGCGTACCTTCCGGCGCGCGTTCCGGCTGCACGTTTCCCAGAAACGATAATTGCTGCGCGTGTCGCGCATCGGCGATTCCGCCGCGTTACAAATCGTGGAATTAGCGTTTCCTCCCCGGCGGGAGGGGCCGTTTCCGATTTTCACGCCGGCCGCTGGTCGCCGGTCCCGTCGCCGCTGACGATGACGATGATGGGTTCTGCAGCTTCAGCACGGGGACCGGAAACGTGCGCCGTGGCGCACCGCAACGACCCAGACACGACGGTCCATGGACGGACGCTCATGAGGGGAGGCAAGGAGGGGCATATGCCCCCCTGGATTTTAATTTTTTCAATTTAGAATGATTTTATGATTGACAAACAGATAATTTTTGCTTGAAATTTATACACTTAAAAATAAAAATCTGCATAAATATTTCTTTAAAAAATATTATTTGAAAATATTAAATAACGTTCGTTTGGCAGAGCCTTACAAATGGTACCCCTAAGTGTATTTACACTTCTGCCCCTTCTTGAAAAAAATTGTAAGGGCGCCCATGCGACGGTCTCTAACGTATTATGATGCTACCAAATAAGTTCGGCATCGCACGATGTATTTAATTCGGCTTGTCGCGAGCATCGCGTAATTTCGATTCGCACAATGGTGCGGAGAGAAGAAGAAAACTCGCAGAAAATACCATGAGTCTCGATTAACGAGGTATTAATGGCAGGTGACACGCAGTGTCTCATTGGGAAGTCGTAGTCGACGGGTTCTGAGTTCGATTCTGACCTACATATACCTCGATTTTATTGAAGATTTATCAGAGACGGCAACGGGAAGTCACTCCGGTTATTACTTCCCATCAGGATGTAGAGAGAAACCTAAAAAACAAAAAGGCCCCTAGTTCTAGGGCAGTCTCCTGGTGGACAAGTCACGTAGCCACAAAACAGTTCTCTCTAATTGTTAGATGATCGCCAGGTGTCTCATTGGGAAGTTGTAATCGGCGGGTCGATTCTGACCCATATATACCTCGATTTTATTGAAGATTTATCAGAGACGGCAACAGGATATTACTTCGGTTATTACTTCCCAGGATGTAGAGAGAAACCTAAAAAACAAAAAGGCCTCTACACTGATAAAAATTAATTGCGAATTTACAAAGAAAATTTATCTATTTCTTGGTAAATTTACTGAATTTTTATAGCTTTTTTACTTAATATTTGCATTTTTTTTCTTGTTTCAATTAAAAATACAGAAATATTATGAAAAATTAACTGAATCTAGTATTTTTACAGATTATTTGTAAATTAGCTTCCGGTATTGCTAAGTTCATACATAACATTACATACATATATACTTAAATTTCACTTCTGTACAATAAATTTACAGTATAGCGTGGGATTTTAGTCTCAGTAGCGTGAGAGTATCACAGTATTTCAGTAAAGTGGAATGTGCGCATTGAGAATATCATCATCCTACACTGATAAAAATTTAATATTTGAACGTTATTTTACTGTGAGAATCGGTGGTCATTCCTAACCTTTCATTTACACAGTTTAAATACAGTGATTTGATTCCATTTGAATGGAATCAAACTTTAACGTTTTAAAGTAAATTTACAAATCACTCTGTATTTTAACTGCGTAAATCGAAGGTTAAAAATGACCACCGATTCTCACGGTAAAACGATGACAATATTTTTATCAGTGTAGTTCCAGGGCAGCCTCCTGGTGGACAAGTCACGTAGCCACAAAACAGCTCTCTAAGATGATTGCCAGGTGTCTCATTGGGAAGTCGTAATCGGCGGGTTCTGAGTTCGATTCTGATCCACATATACCTCGATTTTATTGAAGATTTATCAGAGACGGCAACGGGAGATCACTCCGGTTATTACTTCCCAGGATGTATAGAGAGAAACCTAAAAAACGAAAAGGTCCCTATAGTTCCAGGATAGTCTCCTGATGGACAAGTCACGTAGCCACAAAACAGCTCTCTCTAAGATGATCGTCAGGTGTCTCATTGGGAAGTCGTAATCGGCGGGTTCTAAGTTCGATTCTGACCCACATATATCTCGATTTTATTGAAGATTTATCAGAGACGGCAACGGGAGATCACTCCAGTTATTACTTCCCAGGATGTATAGAGAGAAACCTAAAAAAACGAAAAAGCCCCTAGTTCCAGGACAGTCTCCTGGTGGACAAGTCACGTGGCCACAATGTCAGAGGCCTGAAGAAGGCACGCTGAAGAAGAACGGCAAATACGCCGTTAATTAGAACGTCGTGTTAGACCCGACACGCTTAAGGACGTTGCTCCCGAAAGGCTCCGACGTAAATAAGCCGCGAATAACAGCGTCGCGATATCCGGGAGCTCGGATTACGTGACGCTTCAATTGGGCCCGGTGTAATTTTATGTACCTAATGAAATTCCGTTTGAATGATAATGCGCATTTAATAATGGTATCAGGGAGGAAGAATTCCGCGCGATGCGTCACGGCGATGCGGCCGTAATAAAACGTCGGGGCAGCGCATAATACCGTCACTATTAGCGTCATTCCTATTCCCGGGAGTCGCGGGTCGTAAAATATAAGCATCCCGCGGAATTGAATTTACATAACGCACGTACACACGCGCGCGCGCACGTCCATCCCGATCGTAAAAATGCAGGGAGCGACGAAAAGTGGATGTTAATTAATGTCGGGCGTCCCGGAAATGTAAAAGGATGAAGAAAACGCCGGCGGCGGTGGTGGTCCCCGCGCCTTTTCCTTTTGTTTCCCCATCTCGGTTTCACATTTATATTAAAAGTTTTGCACGTTAAATCAACGCCGCGCGTCGCGTCGTGGGGTTTATTCCCGTGATAAAACGTGTAATATAGAGACAGCAGCTTGGTCTATCCGCGATGCACTACATTTACGCATAATACGAGAGCACCGAGAGACAAATGGGCGGCGGCGGAGCATAATGGTACAAAGGAAGGACGTAATAAACCACCCCCGGAACACGGGGCGACGCGGGGGAAGGCAACGACGCCGTTTATAAACGACATCGTAAGCAACGGATAAACTCGCTCGCGGGATCGTTCGCTAATTATTTATCGTGCCGTTCGATGACGCGATCGTCTCGTCAGTTTACTTTAACCAATTGCTAACGGCTAATTAAGTTACGCCACGACCTTAGCGGGTCGATGGTAAAGAGCCCGTCGTCGTATCGGGCTCATTTATCAGAACGTTTTATCCGTGCAATTATTAAAGTGCACTCGTCTTGTTGTTAATATCGGGGATCGCTCGTTACGCCGTTACGCGTTCTTCTACGAGAAGAACGTCTAAAGTGTCCGCTTTTATTGACAAAGCACGGTATTTCGCTGTATACCAGTATGTTGCCCGAGGGCAGCGCGAGGCATTAGTACACTGAGAGAAAAAAAATAGTTGGAATAACAATAATCTCACTGTATTTTATAGTGAGTTTTGGCCTTAAACATATTTTTATAGTTTAAACATGCAAAATATAGCAGAGTGAACAGAAACTTATAGTCATCATATTTGGTTTGTTATTATTACCATGTGTATAGTAAAGCATGCTAAGAATATAGTTACCTGTACCAATATTTGCCAAATCAATTGTTTCGACTCAACTGGCCAATATTTAATTTAAATTAATATATCGCGAATCGCGACATTTTTCGACCATGGATTTTGGTCCTTTCTAAACAGAGTGAAATTAATTTTAAGAATTTGTTGCGAAAAATTTTACCTCAGCCAGGATATGAACCT